>CM076575.1:482664195-482937542 GCA_034641835.2 Pinus albicaulis
ATGGAATAGCAAAGCAAATAAAGGATTGAACAACAATTCTGAAATAGAACAGCAAGTCTAAAATGGAACAGCAATTGAATAACTAAGTCCCGCAGGTTGTAACCAAACTTAATCTATTAACTCAAATGCATTCTTTGCAATCAAATAACATTCTTTCACTCTAAAAGCAATTCACACAAATCACACTAATGGAACAGCAATAACTATTAATGAATTATGGAACAGTACTGATAAATCAGAAACGCGCACAACACGAACGTTTAGTATAACAGCTCTGTAACAAAACAGTAAGAACATGCAATTAACTCTTGAAAGGATTAATAACTTGATGCGGAGTCAACACACGATTCTATCTGTAAAAAACCTCAATGATTCAATCTTTAACAAAGCATGTAATATGAACTTATAAAGCATATCAAATTACCAAATAACAATGATAAACAAACCACACAAAAGTCAAGTCGTAATGGTACAGAAGCAAGTGTCCTTCGGGGCCGGGCCCTTAGCCTCCAAGGATACACCGCTTTAAGTTAATCCAGACGCAGAGATGAAATAATCACCAAGCTTTTATTAATGCATCGGTCAAAAATACATTGAACCAGTTCTCAACGAGACTCAATAATCAAAGTTGATGTTTTACAGAAAATTACATAAAAGCGTATCCTATCTATCAAGCTAACAGTGTTGTCCCTTTATATAAAGGTGATGGCGGAGATGTCCAAGTAACATGATAAATAAAGCAGCGATCCCTCAGGATCGAAGATCCTGAGGGATTCGCCAAACTGTTAATTCTTCATCCTTTCCTTTCTTTGGCGCCGAGCTGGTGTCTTCTCCTTCTTTTCCGAGCCGATTTGCTGTAATCTATTTAGCCTTGTTTGCATTCGGTTCTCGTTCAGAGGGACAGCAGTTATCTCGACTTTGTCCTTTCCTTTGGAACGGAAATTCCTCGTTTTCTCCTTTTCCTGTACAGAAAATAACCATTATCAGTGGCTAAGTCTTGCATATCAATTCTCACATGTTTTGTTATGGTTCCTTATTACTTTCCAAATTCATGATACAAAAAGGTTCACAAATTCTATTAAAAAGCCACTGAAATAGTCATCAAAAGCATACCCCTCTGGGTGTAGGATGGAAAGGAGCTCGAGGTGGATAAAAAGTAAGACCCAGATTCTCTAAAAAATCAGTTAAAGAAAGATACCAGGGATTAGTTCGAATAGGGCTGTAGAAAATTGATTCACGCTCCCTAAGATTTAACGATTGAGGGGAGTTGGGAAGAGATATGTCTTCGTCTGGATTAGTAAGTTCTTCTATAGAAATTAGTCCAGAAGGAAGATTTTCAGTAATGATATTTCTAACCCTTGGTGAACCTAGATCGCTAGAAGTTGGTGAGATAAATCCCGAAGATGTTTCTAACACAGAAGATTCAGTTTCAGGCTCAGAGATTTCAGGTTCATCAGATAATTCTCCTGTAGGAGAAATATTTTCAGTGACTTCAGAAACTGAAATCGGTTCTTGAATATATTCTGTTGTGGGAATTTGATGATCAGGATGTATCACAATAGCAGAGCTTTCAGCTTCTGTTGATCTAATTCTACGGCTACTATGTGGTACCAGAGCCCGAAGCCCTTCTAAATGACCTGGTGTAAATTCAGGGGGTTTCCCTTGTATTCTCCGGGATTGTCTCGGCAATTCCGCCACGATGAAAAATTAACTAATCACACGCAAACAAAGAAAAATTTCAATGAAAACACCTAAAGTCTCTAAGAAACAAACAATTGAATCATACGCTTAAAAAATCTAAGAGTTCAAACCACACACAAACAAGTAACTTTCCGTACTAAAATCACTAGTTGGTGATGAAATCCAACTTAGTAGAGTTTTAACACGAAAAGGGCTGTTGGAACAGTTACCCCGACAACCTGCTTAATGAAACAGACTGGCACAAGTTTCTTCACATAACCATCTCGAGTGAAGAGAACCCCCCAGAGAGTCCAAGTGAGTCTAGTCGACGTCTCTTCCAGGTACAGTGGGATCTTCCCTCCACCGTCACCTTAGGAAAGAATCCTAAAGATTATGGTCACTAAGGTTACCAACTAAAACAAATATACCTGGGGGAACAGTCTACGATCTGACACACACGCAAGGGCAGAGTAACAAAGCTCAATCCCCTTGAAGGCTCCTTGAACAGAATCCAAGGTTTACCGACAAGTGACCCCTGGCTCCTCGACAATGGTGTATCCGAGGTTTACCGTTTTTAATACGTGTATATCTTCTATCGTTCCCAATGAGGAAGGATTGATTACCCCACTGGTTCAGATATGATCTCGTGCTTAACTCCTTTAAGAGGAGCTTCCCAGAGCATACATGCAACAACTTGAATTCTTCCTACCGCAAGATATATCTACTTGTTTGTTTTATCTACCTTGGAGAGTTAATTACTCCCTACTCCAAGATACTAGCCTAAGCTATGTTGGTGATGAGAGCCCTAAAAATAAAAAGATTACTAGATGACTTTTTATTTAAGCGTTACTTTTAAGAGCTGTTTCTTAAGTCAAATGGGCGCGGAAATGAAACTTTGTATGATGTGAAGACTCGACCTCCAAAAACACTAAAATGCACCTATGATGATATTCAATTCTTTTTTCTTTCAATGAATTTTCTATCTAAAGAAGAGTTAGAGAATGCAACTTTTCAAATTTCTTCTTCAAACATGAAAACTAAGTGAAAGAAACTATTTTGTCTTTTCGTTGAATTATCAAAGCTCACAAGAAAAACTATTTTCTTTTCCAAACAAGAAGCTACAAAACAATTCTCTTTCAAAAGAAATCTACAAAAATTAAAACTATTCAAAACTATGAAGACTAATCTTAAAAAACTAATCTAAATTGAGTCAAAGCTTTTTAGAGTTTTTTTTTTATGAATGTTTCTCTTAGTTATTGAGCAAACTAAGAATCTATCAATCAGATCAAAAACACTCAAAATATGTTTTCCAAAACACTCAAAGAATAAATGAAATTCAAAACTTTTCAAACAAGTTCTTTTCGAAGATTTTGCAAAGAAATCAAAAAGGCTTAATTTCTCAAACTAGGATGTTTTCACAATGAGGTCGGATTCAATAGACAAAAAGAGATCTTATGTGATCTGAGATACTACAGATTGTCAAAAATTTGAATCACTACAAAGACCAAACAGGAAAAATAATCCAATCGGCAAAACTTCTAGAAAATCATTCAAAACACTGACACTGTTGGAGTTCATAAACAATGAATTCTTGAAAGACACAATAACTAGTCTGGGCAGAAACCAAAGATCTAAAAATTAACCAGAAAAAGAAACCTAGAGATTTTTCAAAATTTTTACAGGGTCCGCATGTAAGCAGTGTTAACTGGTGCGGTCCCGCACTGTATTCTATAAAGAACGTGCGAAACTGCCCGCACTGTAACAGTTATGCAGAGTGCGGTCCTAGCAAAAATGATAGAAAAATCCAAAAAACTTCTAACTTTTCAAAAACAGAAAAAATTTAAAGCACCCAGACAGATGTGAATCAATCAAAAACCAGAAAAAGAAACCTTTTCTCAAGTCAAAAGCCAAAGAGAACCAAGAACAAACAAAAGTTCTTCCCCAGCGGAGTCGCCATTTTGTTGTGTAGATTAATCCGTCTTGCGGACAAGACCGATCTCTCTAGTACCAAAGGTAACTAGCAACAAACAGCCAATTATACTAATCTCTCTCTAAGCATATGCAATTTATAAAAACACTTTACGGGTGCAAGGCCTACCTTATATCCACCGCTTTGCTTGCTTACTTGATTTTGTTGAAGTCCTTCCCGTGCACTGAAAGAACGTCCTTCGTATATCTGCAATCACAAACAAGGAAAAAGATTAAGCAGCACCTATATAGACATTATCATAAATCATGCTTATCATAATGATCAAGGAATTTATGAAATAAACCACAAATTGACAGTTTAATGAGAGAAATGAGTATATTTGTATTAACTTTAAAGATAGAAAACCTTTACAACCCGTGCCTTGATGTTGTGCAGGTCCTCCCGGGGTCCGAAGCAGGAATCTCCTTTACTCTGACAAGCATTGCACTCTTTGAACTAAGACAAATGAGGATAAGTGATTTAACCTCACAGAAAGTCTTAAGTTACTCAAGTCTAAAACTCAACAACATTTAACTTCAAATCTCATAAGCTTGAACTCCCTTTGAGGCTACCCAAGGCCTCTTTTTATAGTGAAAGAGAGGAGGTTTCTAGTTCCAAATATGAAGGGATAGAATCCTCCTTCAAAGGGACAAGCTCCTTACATCAAGGGGTTAGCTCCATTAAGAAAGGGATGCATGAACCAGCTTCAAAGCGTATCCATTCCGAGAATTCCCGTCTAGAATCTTCTAGAATTCACCTGGAATTCACTTTTTAATCTTCATTTTCTCGCCTTTTTATGTTTTACAGAGGTCCGCACCCATTACACAAAGAAAGTGCGGTATGGTTCCGCATGCAGGCTGAGATTTAGGTGCGGGACCGCAGAGAATGCATAGAGAAAGTGCGATACCAATTCTTTAGGGGATTTTAAGGATTTTCTTCTGATTTTGAAGCTTGATATGAGGAGCTGGTATATTAGACTTGCAAAAGGAGGAAGTATGAGTAATAATGAGCTCATACGGTCAGCAGAATGTCAAGGTGACAGTTTTCAGTGTAACACTTACCTTCAATCTTTGGACCAAAAATAAGCTCTGGTTGGTCATCATTAAGATTGAGTGTGTCCACATTCTCTTCTATGCTTAAGGCCTTCAAAATTTGATTTCTATATGTATTTTGGGCAGCTAACTCGGTTAAGGGAACAGAGATTTTGATTTTTGAGATTTCCTGTTCCAGGCTGAAAGGAGTCTGATTCTTAGAAGTATTGGTTTCAACCTTATTAGCTATCCCTTTATCAACAAATACAGCTTGCTGATTCGTTTTATTTGGCACGACAGTTGTAACAGGAGTACTAGCTGAAGTGTTAGCACTACTGATGTTTGCACTCTGTTTTTCAAGATTTTGAGTGTCTTTCTCTCTACCTCCACCAGAATTATCAGCCACTGTTTTATCCTTTTGTTTGACTATTTTAGGCTTGGTTGCGGTGTTGTTTTGAGAAGGTTTGTCAGAGGTTTTGGTGTTGGGGGTTTGTTGACTTGATCTACTTCTGAGTTCATATTCTTTTGAAGGTTCTGTCATGGCATTTTCCATGTCTTGACAAAAATTTTCATTGTCATCTCTTTTGTCATCATAGGGTGTGTAAAGACCCTCTTTTCTATCATAATGAACCTCGAAGTTATCATCCTCTACCCCAAATAAGTTTATATCATCCTCCTCTGTTATTTGATCTATTTCCTCAACCTCATTTACATAGTTTTGATGAAAGGGAGGAGTGATCTGTTGATCATCCTCCCTGGGTCTGTTAGGAGGTTCGTTCCTTCTAGCATTCTGATTCTAGTTTTGGTTTCTATTTTGAGGAGCGTTTTGATTTAGACTTGCTTGCGCTCTCTCAAGAATGCTCATTTTCTTCATCATCTCTTCCATCATTCTTTCCATCTTTGAGTTTGAAGTGGAAGGTGTGGATTCCTCCCCAAAGGACACTCTCTTCTCTTTCTTCATCCTTGCTCTTTTCTCCATTAACTTTACTTCCACACAGAGAGCACCTCTTTGCATATCTTCAAGGGTTGCAAAATCTCTTTCTCTTAATGAATAGGTCATATCAGCATCAAACCCTTCAGGAAAATTGTTTAAAGCTGAACCTTGTGGAGGTTTTAATTCTGGGGAAAGCGCATTATACACACTGTTAAATCTGGTACAATAAGCCTGTACACTTTCCCCTGGGTTCCTATGGAGATTTTTATAGTCAGCAAGAACTTGGAGAGGGTTCTTCTTTACCTCCCATTTGTTTAATAATGTTTGATGGAAACCTTGGAGATCATTAATACTATGGGGGGCTAAGACTTTAAACCATTTTCTTGCTTCTCCCCCCAGACTTTGAGCAAATAATCTAAGTTTGACAGAATCATCATCAATTTCATTTCTGTCAAAATAGTCATTCATCTTATCCACATGTTGTGATGCAGTTATAGCATTGCTAGCATCATACAATGGGATTTTGGACTGATAGTCCTATGGAAGGTTGGCTAATGGTACAGGAAGGACTAAGGGAGCATACCATGCTTCCATGATAGGTGGTGGGGGTGGATTTATGAGAGGTGGAGTGGGCTGAAGTGGGGTGGTTCGAACAGTGGACGTAGGGTGAGCAGATGTGGTTGGAACAGTAGTAGATTTCTGAGCTAATCTTGGATGAGGGACACCTAAATTCAACAGAAAGTGTAAATCAGGAGGTGTTGCTTCTCTGTTACCAAGATGTTCACTTGTTTCAGGAGATGGTAGTGAAGACTCAGAATCTAGTTGGTCTAAATCACCAAATGACCTAGTCCTGAATGGATTAACTAAGTTAGCTTGTGATTGTTGTAGAGCTGGAATATTTTCAGGGACTGAATTAGCTCTCAAGGGTGATCTAAAAATGGTTGATAATTGAATCCTAGGCAACTTCCTAAGGATGTTTTCTGGGTTATCAACTACCTCAGAAGGATCAGGGTCAGGATGGGCTCTAGTGTGAATATTTCTAGGAGCCACTATGCTGAGTTTTTAGACCCAAATAATAAGAAAAGTTCAACCAGGTATGAAAGTCTTTAAGAGGTTAACTAATCTGTCTTTAAAAATTTAATCCAACAGTCCTCTAACTGGATTTGAATGATATTATAATGGTGAGGGTTCTCCCCAGTGGAGTATTAAGGTTTGTTCAGGATTGTGGAGTCACCAGGTGGAAAGTTTAGAATGTCTTCAAAAAGCTACATTGTCCACCACAGTGCTAGTGAAACATTCTTTTTCAAGGATATCCCAAAACACAACAAACTCAAACCAGAGATTTACTGGGAGGGCATTCACCAGATATTTCACCTCTAAAAGAGGATGAGATCCGGAGCCTACCTGGCCCTTTCCAGACTCTGTCTAAGAGTATGAGGTAGAACAAAACAAAAGGTAAGTGAAATGTAAGAGCAAGTGTTTTACTACCAATCTGAAATGTTTTTGGTTTTTTCTAAGTTCTTTTTATTTGTGTGGTTTCTAAGAATATCCTAACTCTGTTTCAAAACTTAGCTACGGTTATGAGACAAAGGCAGTCTACTCTTATGGCTAAGCCAGCTGATTTTTCAAGGTTAGATAAAGGCTTATAGGAATCCTAGGGTTCACCTAGCTTGTCACTGATTCAAACAAGTTTCATCATGATTACCATTTCTTGGTAGTGCTTGGAAAGGCTGCTTTTTACTCTCAAAGTTTATGTGAAAATAAAAAAGGGAAAAAGGTGAAAACTCAACTCAGTCCCCAGCGGAGTCGCCAGAAATGTTACTGGTGGCTCCGGCTGGTTAATAAAGCTGATGCTCTATGAACCAAATCTATAATATCATATGGTTAGCTTTGAATGAAAATGATTCGGGGTTTCCCCAGTGGAATCGCCAGAAATGTTAGGATTCTGTAATTTATTAGCAAGATTGGCAGAGTCCAATTACAGAAACAACATCGTTTCAACCACTTTGGGATTCTAGGATCTAGCCCTCCTGAAGCCAGAGAGGGATCTCTCCAATGGGTGCAAAGATGGATTAGTCTTTGAAGTTTAGGGAAATAATGTTAGGCTAGTTATGAAGAGCAAGGGTTTGTTTTTTTTTTTGGATGGTTGAGCATGAAAACAGATTGAGGGGAAAATTCTGAATGCGAAGAGTTTCAAAAGTGAGAATTTGCAAGCAAGAGAACAAGCTTCAGGCAGAAAGGTAGGTAACTGCAAGTTTTAGTCCATTGGGCTATGGAGCCATAATAGGGTTTAATCGAAATAGCAGGTTCAAGAATGGTACATGGGGCAATTCATCTATGTCTAGGATCTTTTTGAAGATTGATTTATGGAATGAGATGGTACAACCAGAAGGAAGGTTAAATAGATGCGGAACGAAGGGCAGCCTAGGATCTGGTAAGTACTTTTAAACTAGCCAGCCTTTGACAGTCACCTAAGAAGGATATGGAAGCAGACTAGGATCTAGTAAGTACTTTTAAACTAGCCAGCCTTTGACACACTTCCAATAGAAAACATACAAAACAGGGGAAACAAAAAGATAACACAGAATGGTCTAAGAGTTGTTAAGTACTTCTAAACTAGCCAGCTTTTAACACATTCCAATGGAAACATTCAGACAGTCTTTGGGAATGAAACTAGGACCAGGGCGCACCATATCTTCCAGCGTTCATCTCTACTTGGCTAATACTGAACATAACATTCAAGACTGATATTCAGCTAAACAATCAGATGAGGGAACGCCAACATTCCTATGCTTAAACTGAATCAAATCATCCTCAAATACACAGATTGAAACAGAAAATTTAGATAAATATTTCTCAGCCAGAGAAGGTTACTGATATATAGTAGGTCCTAACACTGTTCAAACTGTTCTTTACAACAGAATATGGAACACAATGAAAACAGAAACAAAATAACAAGTTACAATGAGAATAACATCACCGTCAACATAGACCAGGATCCCATAAATCAACTTGTATTGATGCTTCAAACCTGTTACAACTTAAGTCCGATGCTATAGTTCAGGAATTATCTACACTATCCAACCTTACAAATCTAGTGCAAGCAAAGCTCCAAGGGCCAATGAACACTATGTATAGATAGAATTCTCAAGCTCAGATGTGTTTCAAAGTTCTGCAACCAACCCCTCACTCATCTTCTACAGCAGTATATATAGAAGGATGAGGAGGTCAAAAGATCTACAATTACAATTAATACAGACTTAATGGCTTCTGGGTCTTTGAGAGGCCCAATGAAGAAACTTACGTGCCCATCTTCTGTAATAAATGACTTTCATTAAAGATCAAGCTCTGTGGGAGCTTGGCTGTCTTTCATGGTTCTGTGTGATGTGAGGGTTACTCCGCATGTGTGTTTTGCATTAAATTTCGTTGCAGAAGTAACTCTTTGGCTGATGGAGTGGTCTTTGTCAGGCTTCCATTTACTCTAGGTATGTCTTTGGTGTACCCACTGCAGCGGTCAGTAGAACTCTGTGGAAAAAACAAGATGGCGGATAACTACTCGAATGATCCGCCATACTGTGTAACAAATGAACTGACGTCAAAGGACTATCGGTCAGGGTGGAAACTCTCTGGAGCATGGCGTAGATTAAAAACAGTATGGGCACTCTGTCCTGAAGAGTAATCTGCTGATGAAGCTGTCCTGATGACTTATTCCCTGTGCCTTGAACTCCCAGCCGCTTCATTTATATCTCTATCCATGAAAACTACGTCTTAAATGGCCTTTGGGAAGACTTTAAAATGCTCCCAACCCTGCTCTTGAATGCAATTCGTGTGAAGAACTCTTTCTTGGTCTTCTGCAACTGATACTCTTTCTTTGTGCTTCATTTGATGTTTTTAGGTTGCGCAGGGGCGTGCAACATCGAAGTCTCATGAAGCCTTGGTGAAAACATGACTTTATACCCTGTGAATGATTTCCCTGGTGCATTCGAGGGCCAGAGGATCGTCATCCTCGGCTTACGAAATTTCTTCATTTAAGGGGAAAAACATTAAACTCTGTAAAAAACAAACAAATGTTACGAAATCCTGTGTTTATAGGTCAATCTGCATCGGAGGGTGTGCGGAGGAAGTAGGGCCGTTGGATGGCATCATCCAACGGTCGAGATTTAATTTCATAATGGTCCAAAGACATGGTGGAAGGATGATTAAATCTGAGCCGTCGATCGCGCGAGATCGACGGTGAAAATGGGTGTACCGCTGTACAATGGCCTGGCTATCGCACGGGTACTTTGGCTAAAGATCGGGCATGTTAGGCGAGCGATCACCATTGGATGGGGGTCTGCAGACCGGATGGCTGTAGTAAATTTCGCTGCATGCCTTGTTCTGAACGTTAATGCGCGGGGACAGCGGTTTTGAACAAGGTACAGAGGACACGCGGCGACAGTTGTATGGATTCGCTGGGCAACGGGGAAAAACCACCCTCCGCCGAAGGGTGGTGCGGAATAAACCGGGGTGGTTATGTGAGAACAGCGGAAAAGGCAATGTAATGACGTATAAAAGGGGTTAGGCGGGAGATGCGCGGAGGACTGTTGGATCTTGGAGCGGGAGTGCAGATCAACGGAGGAAATGCAACGGCGGGAGGAAAAAGGGAAAAACCTTTATAAATAACAAAATGTGTCATTTTCGACTTTATAAAGGGAAAAGGTATTTTTTATATGAACGGCGGGAGTACCTTACGGTGGGCCCGGCAGGATTGATCACAATTGGGGAAAAGGCCACAGAAGGATTATGCAATGTGAGAATACGTTGGGATGTGAGTTTTTATGGTTGATCGCATCACAAATATTTTGCAAAGGATCATGGTTGAACAAACAAACATGGCACAGTCTCGTTTTTGTTTAAGTTTTTGAATTTTTAGTCCTGGGACTCTTTGAGCCATGAGGAATGGCTGTCACTTAACGCCACCACTGCGCGACCAGGAGCGAGCGATTGCAACTCAAGGCGGAAGCACCTTGATACTACGGAGGTAGAACAATGAGTATACGATGAAAGAGATACAACGAGAATGAAAGGGCAGAACACAGACACGAAGAGAAGTCGAAAGCCGCAGTAAAGACGCGTAGCGCCGCTCATCAGGCGAGCGGTGAATAAAAGGCAACCGTCCACCAGAAGAGGAGGGTTGGTTGATTGGTTGATCGGTTGCTGTTGCGGGATGATTGAATGCGGAAGCAGCCGCGGAGAAATCAGACTTGTTCTCGCAATTGGTTTCTACTCTCTATGTTTTGTATTCTCTGTTCTTAGATTCATCTGTATCGGATATATGGGTTATCAGAGAAGGAAGCTGTGTAATCTTGTATTTGGCTGAAGACTAATGAAAGAAGGATTGCTGTCTTTATGTTTATGTGTTAAGATGTGTTTACCATGCTTTAAAATTTTTAAGTTGCGACTGTCAATATACTTGATTGGTGATCTTGCATGAATATTCTGGTATATGTAACAGATTCTCTTTCTTTCTGTGGTTGCGGGTTTATTCCTCGTCTGTGATTTCTTCCCCTTTCCCATGTGGTCGCAGCACGCCTCGGGTGAGACGCTCTGTTCTTCCCGAACAGGGTGAAAATGCCGGCGTGTTACTAGACTACACCGGACCCTTGTTGGCCACAACCCTGTGAACCTGGGTCTTGCCCGCGAGACCTTATTTTTCGCCAACAAATGGTTCCGTTGACGGGACCCGCATGTTCTGAGGGGATCTAGATCATGGTCTCGAGGATCTTTGAAGGAGCAATACGGCGACGGTGGGATGATCATCTTGACCATTTTATTACTCAGCAGGCGGAGCTGATTAAGAAAAAGGAGGCGGTGGTCAGGGAGCTTGTTCTTTTCTCTGACTCAGCTAGCGATACGTACGAAATTTTCTGGGGAAGATTTCCCACAGATCTTTACAACTAGTTGCGGAGGTTACGAACGAAGGCGGCCCAAGAAGGCTTGCGGGAGATAAACCGCAGGTGGGCGCGCGAAGACTTGGTAGCGCTACACCGGGTAGATACTGAACTAACCCGCGCAGTGGAGTTTTGGGTCAAGACCACGTTGGAAGGATACGCTGTGGATTTTGCCGCTGAGTGTTACCAATCTTTCTCAAAGGCTGAGGCTGTGTTTCACTCAGGGCTGAGGGGAAAACTGCTGAAGGAAATTCCGCTGTGGATCAAAGCCCTAATGGTGGACGAAGGGTTGATTGAATTCCACAAAACGAGTATGGAAGCGTAAACCACCCGTACTGGGGGAAGGATTGAGGGGACCGATGCTGTGTAGACTGTAGGAGTAGGGAACGGGGGATGGACGTTGAGGCCGCATGCAAGTTGCGGGAGTTACATGCACATCGGCGGGCACAAATCGCCGATAGGTGGCGAAGAAGGGTAAGGAGAGATTTGAAGAGAAGGGAGATTGAGAAGAAGAACCAGAAGGAGGCGCCTCAGAGGACAGGAACCATGGGATTGGATACCCGAACAGGAGACGGGACAGCAGCAGACGTACAGCGGGTGCATGGGAGCCCGAGGATGCGAGAAAGAGCACTAACAATTAACACGGATAAGAAAAAGATGCAGCCCGAAGAAAGTTCCGATGATGAATGGTACGACGTGATGCAGCAGATGTTTCAGGATCAGACGGCACCCACCCCTCCAGGCAGCCCTACGTCCCACCTTCTGCATGGCCAGGATCCCGACCTTCCCCTGGTACTTTATCAACTCAAGGTATATTTTGTCGGCATGTGTTCCTTGCCGTTATTCAGAAGTCACGCGCCGGCACGCCCAGCAAGAGTGAGCGGCACAGCAGGTTCCCCAGTGACCGTTAGCTGCACTGTGACCTCCGGAGGAGGTGGGCATTTTATCTTGCTAATTCACCGCCAGACACATGGCTGGATCTTTTCACCGAGACCGTGCCCTCTCCGGGGCCGGGGAAACGACGACAGAACAACACCGGCATCTCACAAGCCAACCGGAGGGGCCTGTCATAACGGATGCGTGTGGAAGTTAATAGAGTTTCAAACCACGCTCAGAGAGAGAGCTCTGCGGTGGTTCATCAAGTGGTCTGAGGCGCACCCTAATCCTGTAATTGCGGACGTAAAGCGAGATTTTGTCCGCGAATTCAAGCTCCCCCAGACGGACCAGCAGGGTCTGTCCGAGCTATGGGAAATTAAGCAGAAGGAAGGCGAGACCGCATGGGAGTTGATGCGGCGATTCAAGGACGCGATCGGGAAACTGAGCTACCCGATCGATCCAAACCACCAGAGGGACTGGTTCATCAAGGCTCTACTTCCCTTGACGCGAATCCCTCTCACTCAGCAGAAGATTGATAATCTGCAGGATGCTCTCGAGCAGGCCATGAAGATTGAAGCCATGGCGGGATACCCCCAGGAATACAGGGGGGGGCTGGCTCCGCAAGACCCTTCGCTGATAGGGTTGCAACATCAGATCGCTAGTTTAACTGAAAAGCTCAAAGAAATTCAGCCAACAAGACCAGCGCGACCGAATGTTTGGTGTACTCATTGCCTGGTCGAGGGCCACGTCGCAACCGAATGTCCTCGGTTGCGCGGCGTGGGAGTTGGACCCTCAGTTGCGGCTATCCAGGGGGGGCCACCACCAGGGGGCGGCACGGCAATGAATCCGCAGGGGGTATACCAGACGCAACAGGCCTTTGCGGGGTTTCCACCGCAACCGGGGTCCTCCAACCCAGAGTATTGTGAAATCTGCCGAACGATCGGACATCCTCCTCGGATGTGCCCGATATTACAAAAGTACTCCACGGTGCCGAATAATGTATATTGCGAATTTTGTGTGTCCACGACGCACAACACAGAGCAGTGCAGGGCGTTAGACGCACTTGCGGATCGACTGGATCGGCCCTCGTACCGGGTCAACGAGGCCGTAAGGGGCAGAGGTGGCGGCATGCGGGGAGGCCGAGCAGGAGGACGCGGGCCGGTAAAATGCTACAACTGTGACCAGGAGGGTCATGTGGCTCGAGAATGTCCTCTTCCGCGACGACCCTGGTGCTCCCAGTGCCGGGTCAATGCCCACGCCACTGAAGACTGCCCAGAACTCATCAAAAAATGGGAAGAGCGGGCGCGGCAGAGGGGCACGAATCTGATAGGCTCAGAACCGCGAGGGGTCGCCACCCCTGACATGCAGAATGTTGCGATAATAACGCGAGGCGGAAAGAAGACTGGTGAGGATGCCCACGAGAAGGAGCCAGTACGAGTGGTGAGGCCGGCATCCCCGAAGAAGTTGATTCGGCCCGAGGTGCAGAAGAAGTACTTTCAGGAGGCGATTGAGGCATTCGCCCAGCTGCGAAAGGAAGGAGGGCTGGAGGAGCCTCAGCGGCCGAAAACCGGGGATCAGAACACCGCAGATGCTGTAGTTGCGGACTGGCTCCGGCTGTTTCTCAAGATTGTTGATGACACCATGCTGCGGCAGCAGCTCAGACAGGTATTGGACGGAGCGCTGCAGGACCGGGCAGAACCCAGAAACTTGGTGGACACTACGCCTCAATACGTACAGCGTGTCAAGCGAAACAAGCAGCGAACGAGCAAAGAATTTCGACTTAACACACAGATCGCAGGATTCCAAATCAGCGATACAATGTTGGACCTGGGGTCCGACGTCAACATATTGCCGCGAAAGACATGGGAGGCTCTTGGAAAGCCCCGGCTCGCTTATTCCCCGATCCAACTCAGAATGGCGAACCAGTACTGTATTTTTCCAATCGGCCGACTCGAGGGTGTCGAGGTTGATGTTGCGGGGGTAAAGACCTATGCCGACTTCGAAGTTATTGATATCATGGGCGATAAGGACCCCTATCCTGCTTTACTTGGCATTGATTGGGCTTTTGAGAACTATGCGATCATCGATCTCAAGAAGGAGCTGATGATTTTCGAGGATGGGGAGGTACGGGTGACTCAGCCTCTCGACCCGTATCAGGGACCGCAATACACAGAACCAGTGGATAGTCGGGAGGACGCTCAGATGATGGACCACCTCTATCAGATGACCGCCGGAAGGCGGGAAGATTATATCAACCCGACCGCAACAGGATCTATCAGTTGGCGGAGTGTGCAGAGCTCGGAACTCGGATCCGAGCTTGCGTGGGAAGATTGGCAGCAAGGGGGACACGAGACCACCACGCGGTGATGTGCCGCCATCGCGCAGGTCCGGTGGGTGGGGACCGAGATCCGCGGGTACCCCACTTTGTCAAACATGCAAGCAGTGAATACTTTTATCCTCAAGGTGGAGGACCGGGTCCCAGAAGAATGCCAGATACCCCTGATGAATGTGGCTCTGAAGTCAACGTCAGGACGATGGTGGAACAATCACCGCAACACTCTGTTGCGATGGGAGCTGGTGGCGGATGCCTTGCGGGCACGCTTCAAAGAGGATGAAGGGCCCTGTATTACACTTAAGCACCATGGCGACTCAGACCCACGACAGCACTTGCGGGCGTGCGAGGAAAAGTGGCGCAACGCCAGGTACCCTGAGGAGTTATGGGTCCACAGATTTATACACTCCCTAGGTACAATCCCCCAGGCCTGGTACCTAGCAGAAGAGCGGAGACGGGGAACCCGCTCTTGGCAAGCAGTTGCGGAGAAGTTCGTCCGGAGTTTCTCATTCGAAGGGGAGACGGCGCAGGAATATCAGGCCCTACAAGCCGTTAAGGAGGTTCTGTTTTTCCGCCAGCCCGAGCCCAATAAGGGACCGGTGGCGTCACGCTCAGGGGTGAAAAGCGAGTTGGTTTGCCAACGGGTTGACGGCGAACCAGGGGACGACAGTTTGGAGGACCTGAGGCATCTCCATTTTGATGAAAAGGAGGGCGAGCGGAGTGTCCGCGACGAGCCAACGACAGAAGGAGTCCATTTGCAGCCCCTAAAGACAAAGAAGCTGAACATAGGAACGGAGGAGAAACCGAAACTGGCAACAGTGGGAGATTACTGGGACGCGGAGATGACCAAGGAAATTTTCAGCCTCCTTCGGGAGTATGAAGACCTATTCCCATCCTCAGTTGCGGACCTGAAGGGGATCAAAGGGGATTTGGGTGAGATGCGCATCACACTAAAACCAGGAGCCAGGCCGGTCAAGCACCGACCCTACCGGTTAAATCCACGCATCAAAGCGAAGGTAAAGATGGAGATCGACAAAATGCTGGCTGCAGGTCTCATTTTTCCTGTAGAAGAAGCTGAGTGGGTAAGTCCCATTGTCATCCAGAACAAGAAGGATAAAGCGGAAATTCGGGTCTGCGTAGATTACCGGAGTTTGAATAATGCTTGTATTCATGATCCGTTTCCCACTCCCTTCAGCGACGAAGTACTAGATCATGTCACGGGAAACGAAGCTTACTCTTTCACGGATGGGTTTTCAGGCTACCATCAGGTGCGCATCGCTGAAGAGGACAAGGCAAAGACAACATTCACAACCGAGTGGGGATCATTCGCATACCATGTCATGCCGTTTGGACTGAAGAACGCACCAGCTGTGTTTTCCCGGATTGTTATTGCTGCTTTCCGAGAGTATATTCACAAATTCCTGGAAGTCTATATGGATGATTGGACCGTTTACAGCTTGCTAAGAAACACGCCTCCCTGTTGCGTGTTATGTTCGATCGGTGTCGCCAGCTGCAGATTTCCTTGAATTTGAAGAAATGTATTTTTGCAGTACCATTCGGCACGCTCTTGGGTCACGTGGTGTGTAAAGAAGGGGTCTGTGTCGATCCCGCCAAGGTCGCAGTTATTGTCCACATGGAGGCCCCCGAGAACGTGAAGCAGTTGTGGGCATTACTCGGGCACACTGGATACTACAGGCGTTTTATCCGCAACTACGCCAAAATCACCGCCCCTCTGGAGAAACTGTTGCGGAAGTCAGAATCTTTTGAATGGACAGCAGAGTGCAGGAAGGCACTGGACACATTGAAAGAGAAATTGGCGACGGCACCCATTCTCGTTCATCCAAACTGGGATAAGCAGTTCCATGTGCACATTGATGCGTCCGGAATTGCACTTGGCGCCGTATTAGCGCAACCCGGGGAAACCACAGTTGACCACCCGGTATACTTCGCCAGCCGACGCCTATCTAATGCGGAGAAGAATTATACCACGACCGAGCGGGAGGCGCTGGAAATGGTGTACTCTCTCCAGAAGTTCCGTCACTACCTCCTGGGCGGGAAGTTTACATTTTTTACGGACCATTCGGCCTTAAAATATCTGGTCAATAAACCTGTGTTGGAAGGAAGGATTTGCCGGTGGCTTCTCCTTTTTCAGGAGTTTACATTCGATGTAATTGTCAAACCGGGCCGGCTAAATGTCGGGCCTGATCATTTATCCAGACTAGAGTCGGGGGAAAACGATGGTCCGTTGGATGATCAGCTTCCGGATGCTGATCTGTTTCGTGTTGAAGCGATTCCAGACTACCTGGCTGACATTGCCACATATCTGACCATAGGACAGTGCCCCGAGGATTACACGCCGCTTCAGAAACGCCACTTGGTTGTCCGGGCGGCCGATTATCAATTGATCGCAGGGAAGCTGTACAAGCTGGGCCTGGATGAGGTGTTGCGCAGGTGTGTTCTTGACCATGAACGGGAAGCGGTGATGTGGGAATGTCACAGCGGAGTTGCGGGAGGACACGTGGGGGCTAAACCCACCGCAAGGAAGGTACTTCAAGCTGGTCTATGGTGGCCGACGGTGCATGCAGATTTTAAGGCCTACGTGAAATGTTGCGATATTTGTCAGAGGACGGGACGGCCTTCGCACAGAGATGAGCTTCCGCTACACCCCGTGCATGTGTTGCGGCCATTTGAGAAGTGGGCTGTCGACTTTGTAGGGCCCATTGCACCAGTTGCTCGCCATTCCAAAGCTCGGTACATCATTACGGCGACTGATTATCTCACGCGATGGGTGGAAGCAGCAGCGGTACGCGACTGCTCCGCTGAGACCGCTGCTCGGTTCATCTTTGAAAACATCATCAGCCGCTTTGGCTGCCCACGCAGCCTGACCAGTGATCAAGGCACGCACTTCATTAATGCCACGGTCAAATCGCTCCTGGAGACATTTATGATACAGCATCATAAGAGCAGTCCATACCACCCGCAGGCTAATGGCACAGTGGAAGCCTTCAACAAGATTCTGGAGAAGGGTTTGACGAAAATCTGCAACGCTCGGCGGGATGATTGGGATGAGCGGATACCAGCGACATTATGGGCTTACCGGACCACGGTAAAACGTTTGACAAACCAGACGCCATTCCAGCTGGTGTATGGCCGGGAAGCTGTGATTCCCGCCGAGTTCACAGTCCCCAGCCTTCTGATCGCAACGTCCCTTCACTTCTCAGAGGATGAGTCGCTGCAGGAACGACTCCACGAGCTGCAGGAGCTAGACGAAGCTCGGTTTCTTGCGGAATTCCATCAGAAGGTTCAGAAGGCCATACAGAAAGCATGGCATGACCGCCACATCAAGACTAAAACTTTCCAAGTTGGCGGCAAGGTTCTTTTGTACGACAGCCGGTTCCAGAAGTTTCCAGGCAAGCTCCAGACGCATTGGCTGGGACCGTACTTTGTTATCGAGATCCGCGACTCAGGAGCCGTTCGATTGGCACAATTAGACGGTTCAGTTCTTCCGGGATGGGTGAATGGCGCATGCCTGAAGCCCTACCAGGAGTAGGTACCTTCTCTCTTTCCATCAATAACTCTCGCAACCGAGAGCACCCGTAGCGTAGCGTAGTTGAATAACTCTCCCGCAACCGGGATGAGCATAGTTAGTCATTTCCATTTCTTTACAGTCCGTCAAATAAACCGTCAGTTGCGGCATCCATACCGCAACATACCATGGTCGGAGCGGGCCAGTCTAGCGTGTCGCAACGCCAGTCCAGCGTGGCGGCGCGCCATCCCAGTAGGACGCCGCTCCCAGTCCAGCGTGTCCTGCACGAAGGATCTGTTCTCGTACCAGCGTCAGTCCAGGTCATAACCGTTAGTCCTTTTGTCAGTCCGTAGGATAGCTCAGATTTTGGTCATAAATTCCCTTAATGGACAGTAATCATACCGTAATCATTCCCCATCAGCCGCAGTTCTCTCCGCCGTCGGGTACGCCCATCTTCCAATGCCGCCGTCAGCAACTGTCAGATTACACACAGGCCCGCGATTGATCACACGATTATCGTAGGCAAGCATGATAGCAAAAATTAAATGCCGTTATGGAGTCTCATCAACCCCGCGCGTGCCAGCGGATGGCCCAATTTTGCATGAAGGCTATCGGCGCCGGGATGACGGACCAATTCAGTTTGGAAACTTCAGCGACTCCCGAGCACGTGCAGCCTCCGAGCACTCAGAACTTAGCAGGGAACTCCAGACGAATCCTCCAGGTCTATCAGAGACGCGCAAAGATGCCGAGAGCTGTTCTCTCCGTCCCGGAACCGGTGCTGGATCACAGAATTCACCGGCTCGAATCATCACTGGTCGGCAAGTACGACAATGCGCCCTGCATGGACGCTAACTTGTCCCACCCGGCTGAGTTTCCCCATCTGCATTGGCAGACGTTCATGGAACACCGCTATACACCAGGGAGCAGCTCTAACAGTCGGATGAAGGACGAATTCCGGGGTCTTCAACAGTCGACGTTGATGAATTTACGCAGTCTCCCCGTCTTCGGCACCACCGGACCAGTTCTGCAATGCACCCGGTTCCTCCTCAGTCGGGTGCAGAACGGGTCTCTATGGTTGAACGAGGAGATTCCAATCCATGCAACAGATATTAGTCGACTTACGGGGCTGTGTCAATTTGGGGCAGATGTTTCCTCTGCAGGGCAGACGGCCTCCAAGCGCGCCCGGAAATCAGCCGAGGCGGACCTATACACCAAATATGGTACTCGCCGAGGTGGCAAGGGTGCCAAGATCGACTTGATCAATGTATCAGACATCCGGTTTGCTTGCTATCTGATAGCGAGCAAGACCATGCGCCATTACACCAAGGGCGAGTGCACATTGGACACCATTTCTATTGCGGAGCACTGCGTCAAAGGGGCCCGATTGAATTGGAGCGCGTTCGTGCTGAAGGAACTCTTCGCGGCCTGCGAAGACAATTACAGACGGACCACCAGCTTTATCTACGGCTACTTGCTCCTAGCCTTCGCCATGTGGAAATGGCATGTTCCTCCGATACGGACACCAGCGGAACTCAACGGGGGCCAACCGTTCGCGATGCGATACTCCCCCTGGCAGGTGTCCACGGCCCCCAGCAGCAAGCAGGTGAACGCGGAGGCGTTCCGCGAATGGTATGGGATGATGGTCGCTGTGGTGGCCTCTACGCAGCGGGTACCCCGGAACCTGCTGGATGAATACAGCGAACAAGTGTGGTTTGGCGTCAGCCATAATCACACTTTCATCCGGCCGGCTTGTGTCCCGCACCACACCTTTCACATGGCGCCCTTGCGGTTTCAGCTGACCGACAGTCTCTTCCACAGAGAGGTTCTATCGTGGCCAGGGGTCGTTCGGCACGTTCAGGATGGAGTCATCCGATATAACTTTGATGGGATGCGGGCTGCCCAGCAGCCTGCCGCGACCAGTGCCGGCGGATCTTTCACAGTCGCGGTAGCGATAACCACAGAGGCGGCAGGGAGCCCAGCGACCCTGCCCGAAGCACTGGTCCCCATTGTGGAGCATATGAATGACCAAGTCCGACGACTCAATGTGGCCACCCAGGTTGTTTCTAGTAGCGCCCCTATATTTCCTTCGTTTAATGAATTTCTTCTTAACCGGTCACTTGGTCTCTCCAACACTACTTCCCTCACTTCCCCAATTCCCACTTCCCTGTTCACTTCTGCCACCCCCACCATCACGACAATGGGTGAACCGGGGCCCGAACCCGATTCCTCTGGGCCACCCCCTCCCAAGCGGGCCCGTATTGCAGATCCCGTGGTGGACCTTACGGAGGATGATCCGCCAGTCACGCCGCCCACAGCTACCTTGATCCCGGAGGAACCGCTGATTGACCTGGCGGATTTCCTCAACCTTCGTTTCCCTCCCTCCTCGGTCACTCCATCCACCGCCCCCTCCACCAGCAGACCACACGCCACTTCCTCCAATCCGTCCACTTCCTCAGCCACTGTGTCCGATTCCTTGATCCGGGACCTCTTCGGCGGTGACCACGGGGCGGAGGTCACCTCCAGTACTGCCGCGGTGGTACCTTCTGTTGACCCCGTGGCCACATCCCAGGAGCCCATTGCCACTACCTTTGTTCAGCCAGACAGAGTTGGGGTTGATTCCATCAGCCCTTCCACAGCGCCGACCACACAGCAGGACCGGCCAGAGCCTGATATGGCCACTTCGGTACAACAACAGACGCCGGTCCACCTTCTAGAGACTGCAGGCCGAGCAGCGGCCGAAGGACCGTTGTTACAGGAACCAACGCCTCAGCAGGATGCCCCGCGCACAACGACTGCAGCACAACTGAGTCCAACACAGTTGTTTTTGCTCATTCAGCGAGCGGCCGGCCAGGCCGAGCAGATTCATGCAGAGCTACAGCGGCGATGCACTGAGCAGGGGAACCAAATCACAGCGCTTACTGAACAGCGCAATCAGCTAGTGCAGGAGAAGACCTACCTCCAGGAACAGGCCGACATTGTTAATCAGGCGCTTTCCAGCGTATGGCCAGAGGCACGGGCTCACCATGCTCCACTCCCTGCTCACATCGAACAGGACAGCATAGCCTTACAGGCTCGCCAGCTCGGGGATATCTTCACCACCATTTGCAGAGAGAACCAGGAACTACAAGCGGCGTTGGCCGCACGGCCTACCCTACCAGATCCACCCGTTGATTATTCAGGACCGGTCACTGCCAAACAGGCACATGCAGTCGATCTACAAGAGACTCTCCATTCCACGACAGCAGCGGCTTCGGCCCTTCTACGAAGCTTGCAGGAGTGCTCCCTCGCACTGACAGTCAAAACGCAGCCCATTGCTGCTCAACTGCAACAACTCGCCACCCAAATTCGGGCGACCACCGACCAGGCCAGATTGGACCAGCTCTACGCTCAGACGGACGAGTTGGAACTTCAAATGCAGACGACAGAGGCCGCATCAGCCGCAACTAAGCACATCATCTGGGAGATGCGGCCGCCCCTTCGCAGCCATGCCGAGGCAATGCATCAGCTGGACGCCACTGCCGAGTCCCAACTCACCACACTGTTCGGGGATGCACCGACGCCCATTGACGAAGCTACAGCCAACCGCATTGTTCAAGATGCTGACCTGCTTATGCAGGAATGGCAGCAAGCAGTAGTAACTTTCACGGAGCTTCGAGATGCAGCACTCCGCCGGGTCCCGGAGTTGGGGCCCTTGTTTGAATCAGCAGGTGGCGGAGTACAACAGAAAAGGGCAGCAGAAGAAAGAGCAGCAGAGCAGGGCACAGAGCCCGGCGAAGGTATGGAGGTAGAGACTGTCATTTGTGATTGACTCGCGGACGAGTCAAAGGATTGTGGTCGGGGCCTGTTGGGGCCCTTGTTTTTGTTTAAGTTTTGAATTTTGAACTTGGACTCTTTTTGAGTTGCGGAGGGAATACACACAGCTAACGCGACCGCACAGCGCGACCAGGAGTTGCGGAGCTAACAAGGCGATGCGAAAGCACTTGATAACTGGAGGTAGAACAGCGATAAGTACAGATGAAAGAGATACAGCAGAGAACAGGAAGTAGAACATGCAGATATCAGAAGAGAAGTCGGGAAAAGCCAGAGCAAAGACGCAGAGAAGCCGCCAGTCGCGGCGAGCGGGTGAATAAAAGGCAATCACCCGGCTGCAGAAGAGGAGGGTTGGTTGATTGGTTGATCGGTTGCTGTTGCGGGATGATTGAATGCGGAAGCAGCCGCAGAGAAATCAGACTTGTTCTCGCAATTGGTTTCTACTCTCTATGTTTTGTATTCTCTGTTCTTAGATTCATCTGTATCTGACATATGGGTTATCAGAGAAGGAAGCTGTGTAATCTTGTATTTGGCTGAAGACTAATGAAAGAAGGATTGCTGTCTTTATGTTTATGGGTTAAGATGTGTTTACCATGCTTTAAAATTTTTTAAGTTGCGACTGTCTGTATACTTGATTGGTGATCTTGCATGAATATTCTGGTATGTGTAATGGATTCTCTTTCTTTCTGTGGTTGCGGGTTTATTCCTCGTCTGTGATTTCTTCCCCTTTCCCATGTGGTCGCGGTGTGACGCCCTGTGAGACGCTCGTTCTTCCCATCAGTAAGAAAATGCTTGCAGTTACTAGACCACAATCGCACCCTTTGTTGGCCACAACCCCGTGAACTCCGGGTCTTGCCCGCGAGACTCATTTTTCGCTAAAACATGCGATTTGCGATATGCGATCGGCGGAACGATCGCATCGCAAGTTTTTGCGATGAGTCAATGAAACGCACCATAGAAAATGCGATAATGTGACATTGCGATTTGTGATAAGCGGTGGGCCATACCACAATACGACTTTATAATAAAGTCATATTTATAATATATGGCGGGTTATAGAAAAAGGGGAAGTGGTTAGAAAGACGGGGCTTTATAATATAAAGTCTTTTATTATAAAGTCCTATGGGTTATTTGAGGGGTTTTGTTAAAGCTAAAGAATGAGTCTTCAACCTTAATAAAGTGGATTCTCATGAATGGAAGAAGGGAACTTATGAAAAATAGAGGAATTCATGGAGAAGAAGGGGAAGCAAATGAAGGTTAGTTTGGAAGTGAGGGGAGGAAAAAATGGCCTTTGCAGAATTATCTGGCTTGGAAATCAGCAGGATTTCTAAGTGTAAAAATGGGAAGTGTAAACAGTAGTGTAGGATCTGGACAGATGGATGAGGCCTTCAAGAGTCTTCAAGAGCCAACAGTTTTTTAGTAATGAAAAATTGTTCCTCGAAGGCTCAAAATAGATTTAGCCACCTTTTGGTATAACAAATATTACAGGTGGCTAACACAACTAAAGACAAATTCTACTACACCCTAGGGCACTTTCATGTATGTAAAAATTCTCTTTGGTTTAATGAACACTGGTGCTACTTTTCAGAGAGCCATGGACATTGCATTCTCGGAAGAATTGGGCTACTTCATCATTATTTACCTTGATGATGTCACTATCGTTTTCGAGATAGATGAAGAGCACTTAGAACACTTGAGAAAAGTATTTGAGAAATGTAGAAAGTTTGGGATATCTTTAAATCCAAAGAAAACATTGTTTGGTCTCCAAGAAGGTAAACTTCTTGGGCATATCATATTAGAAGAAGGGATAAAGATAAACCCAAAAATGATTGAGGCTATATTGCAAACCACTCATCCTCGAAACATCAAGGAACTTCAATCTTTCATTGGAAAGATTAATTTCTTGAGAAGGTTCATTCCAAACTTAGCTGAACTCCTTAGGAACATAACGAACATGTTGAAGAAAGGAGATCGGGTTAAATGGACCTTAGAGGTAAAGAATTCTTTTGAGCTGGTGAAACAAGCCTTAACCAAAACACCAGTTCTAATAAGTCCTGATTTTTCAAAAGATTTTTACATTTTTTCATTTGCATTGGAACATACTGTTAGGACTCCACTATGTATCATTTTTGTTATATACTTTGACACCATTTTACTTTTTAAACCATGATTAGAAAGGATTCCATTATCATTTCTCATCTACTTTATCCCAAGGTATATACAATCCTCTTCTTTATTATATGTTTATCTTGCTTTACATTTAATTCCATAATACTTCTAGTTGGACATGCCACTGAAGTGTATCACAGACTTTCGTCCAAAGATCGCAGATAGTTATATGCGTTGCTAGGAACAAGCGGCCGTTGCTGAAACAGCTGACTCAGTTGCTGAAACAGCCGTCAAGCACGCAAATTTCGTCATGCGTAATTTGCGATTCTGGAAGAACTTTTTGTGGAAACAGCAGCAACAGCATGAAGACACGGTTACTTGGATCATCCTGAAGATAGCATTCGTGTTGTCTCTGTTGTAACAGTATCTTTTCTTGGAAGAACAGAATAGTCCTGTTTTGGGAAAGAGAACAGATTTGAGATAATGTAGATCCGCTCTCATGTAAATCGTAAAAGATGTCTCCTCTTTAAAAAGAGGAGACATCATCATTAGTAGGCAAATAATCGTGTAAAGCTACTGGAGAGTATTGTGTGAGAACTCGAGGCTAGTCTCCATCCAGAATATGGGTCAGCTATTTAACATGAATAAATTTTCCTTTGAGTTGCCCAATTCCATTCTTCTCGTGGAATCTTGTGAGAGGGAAAGGGCCCGCCTTCCTCACAAGATTCACCCTTTGGTTCTTGTAATTTGTTTAATTCTTTACATTGTTTGCATCTTGCTTTAATACTGTTGTTGGACACTAGTTACACAGTTTAGTAATACTCTGTTTCTTTAGCGCTGCATGTATTGAATGAATTCACTCTTGGAAGTTGAGAAATCCATTTATATTGATCGTATGAATGTATGATGTTGGGAGGCAGGTGCTGAAGATTCCTGCATAAAGGAATAGGGTCCTGCTCTCACTCATTGCTTTCCTTTTCCTGTAGTGTGATTAGAAACAAGAGAACAAGTGCTGAAGGTTCCTGTTCATAGGAATAGGGTCTCTACTTCGAAATTACCTTCATACAAGCAGACGGCGGTCGTGCATCGTGCTGAAGTTCCTAACCAAGGAATAGGGTCCTGTTCCTGCTATGGTTGATTGATTTCATTCCTTGCAGATTGGTTTTCCTTTGTTTGGATTGTAACTGCAACATAGAAATTATTTCTGCTATAAATTAATTGACTTCAGCTTTTATTAAACAGAGTGTGAACCAGTAGATTTGTGAGATTAATAATTGTGTGGATTTTTACTACAACATTGTTTCTGCTTTTGAAATTGAGCATATCCAGTGCGTGATTATCTTTGAAATAAAAAGACTTCCTCGGGTTGACAATTTATGTGGAGCTTGAATTGTGAAGGCAATTAAAGCGACCAACATTTTGGCGCCGTTGCCGGGGAAGGTAATTATAGATTTCAAAAGCATTAATATTTTCTTTTTAAATGTGCAGATTGTATGAGAGGACGCGGAAACCAGAAGAAAACTAACCCCACAGGTGGCAAAGGCAAAGGAAGGGGAGGAAGAAAAACTTTCATTGACGAGATTGTATCAAAGGCTGAATCATCACAGAGATTAAGTTCTCGGAGATCAAAAATTCAGCACTCCCCTCAATCAGGTTACAAAACAGAGGAAGTTGTGGGTCCTGAAAATATAGAAGAACCAGCAATCAGTGCTGGAGAGTCAGAAGAAAGTGTTAGTAAATCAGCAGAGCACATTGAGGAAATCGTAGAGAGCGTTGGACGACCAGTGGAAAACATTGAAGAGCCAATAGAAGATCTTGACGATCGAGCAAGTGCAGTAGGAGAGCCAACAATGGAAGGAAACAATGATGGTTTCTTTGGTGGAGGACGTGTAGATCTTGAAGGAGAAGGAAGGAATGAAAATTCCCTCTCTACCTTGGGATTTCCTATCAGTGATCTCCCTGCAGGGATAACTCCTATGAAAAATATTCCATTGTCTGCTTTACCTAACTTTCATGGTTTATCCTCTGAAGATCCGGATGAATTTCTTTTCGAATTTGATATATTATGCAGAAGTTATGATTATGTTACTAATGCTCAAAAGTTGAAACTGTTTCCAGCCACCTTAAAAGGGAATGCTTTAAGATGGTTCATGAGCCTTGGAAGTCAGGTGATCACAACATGGGAGCAGATGAAACAGAAATTTCTGCTTAAATATCAAGACTACTGCCGGAGGAGAGAAAAGAAGGATGAACTATTCAATATGGCACAAAAGCCGGATGAGAGTTCGGAGGACTATATAGAAAGGCTGCAGTACAACATACAGAGATCTGATCATCCGAATATAAGTAAGGAAATTTGCAAAACAATATTACTTAAAGGTTTAAGGGATGATTGTTTAGATATGTTAAACATGCTTGCCAAGGGAGATATATCTAAGGAATCATATGATGAGATTTGTGAACTTGCTAAGAGGTGTTCTAGGGGAGCTGCAAGAAACAGAACAAGAGATTCCACCTATTCAAGAGTGGAGAAATCAGCCAATGGAGGAGCAACAAGAGCTGAAATAGGTAATTTACTTGAGGAATTTAAAACTGAGATGTTAAGCTCTTTTGCTTCACAAATTGACACTTTGCAGGTTAAGAAGAAGCAGGCTGAAGCAGAAGCAACTCTGGCTATCTTTTGCCCGAAGTGCAGAGACAAACATCCACTAAGGGAATGCCCAATGGATAAAATACCAATTTGTACCCTTTGTGAGAAGGATCATGAGACAAAACAATGTCCATCTCTACCAGGAATAAAGGCAGCATTATAGCCAACGGAAGAAGAAGCTGAAGCAGTTTACCTACTAACTCAAAGAAGACAATGGCAACCAAAAGGACAAGGTATGAACTCTAGTATGCCATTTAATCATTGGAACAATTATTCTGCTTTTGGTCAAACAAATTACCCTCCCTTCAATCAAATGCAATACCCACCCTTCAACCAAATGAATTTCCCACCCATGCAGCAATCAAACCCACCCTTTGTTGATCCTTCAATGTGGACTCCTTGGCCCTCACAACAGCCATCTTCTTTTAACCCTTGGAATTCAAATTGGAGAAGTCAACCACTCCCGTATCCAAATCAATTGCCTCAATTCCAACAACCACTCCCTCTGCCATCAAATGCTCTGCCAAATAACCAAATGAGACCCCAGCTACCTGTGCAACCAAATCCTAACCCCAATAATAAAGTTGTGCAAGTTATTGATATTCAGAATCAGTCTATATTTCCTACCATGCAATGTAATGATATTCATTTGAGATTTGGAAAAATAGTAGAGCCTATTATTGATGACATAACTTCTTCTGATTCTGATAAAGAGGAAACTGAGAAACATAAGAAAGCACAACCACCTCCTAACAAAAATACGGAAAAAACAGAACCACCATTCCCCGAGTGTTTGGTTTTAACCAGAACAGCTGAAACACCTGCTTTTAATCTTCTAGGGGAATTGCAAAATTTGTATGTTAAAATTCCACTTTTACAAGCATTAAGAGATGTACCAATTTATGCCAGAACACTAAGGGATATTTGTGTTAAGAAACCTGGTAGGAAAACTAAGGACCCCCTTACAGTACATGTGATGGGGGACTTGTCCGCATTAATGTCCGGAAAAGCCCCTCCTGTGAAATATGGTGATCCCGGCCATCCTACAGTGACAGTTCAGATTGGTAAAACAATGATTCCCCAAGTTCTGGTAGATTTAGGTGCTGCAATTAACATAATGACTCTTGAAACTTCACAATTGTTACAACTGAATAACACAATCAGAGATACACCCACCATTCTAGAGTTGGCTGATCGTTCTACAATTAAACCTGAAGGAGTTGTTGAGGATCTACTTATTTCAGTTGAATCCTGGAAATACCCAGCTGATTTTGTTGTATTGCAGACTAAAACAAAGCTGGGGGGGACATCCCTTAATTCTAGGAAGGCCATGGTTGGCCACAGCTGATGCTTTTATCAGTTGCAGATCTGGTTCAATGACAATTTCTAATGGTTATGAAACAAAACAGCTTACTCTTTATCCTCATGCTACACCAATAATTAATAATGAAGACTCTATATGGATGGATTATGATGATAATGATGTTCAGCCTATTTTAACTATTGGACAAGCTTTAACTCTTAAAGACAATACAGAGGATGAGATAATTAATAATTTTATTTGTGAACCTTCTTCTGTTATTGCTGAAACACACAATCAATTAACTGCAATTTTTGAAACTGATACACAAGAAAATATTGAATCTGAAGACTCATCTCAGACTTTAACCACTATCTCATCTAAAAGCATAATAGTTGAAATTGAACCTGGCAATACATTAAACATAAATCCTGATCTAACAGATGCTGAAACACAACAATTAATGAAGTTATTGCATGAATATAAGGAGGCATTTGCATGGGATTACACGGATATGAAAGGTATTTCTTCTGAATTATGTACTCATCGAATTTATATTAAAGAGGGATGCCGACCTGTTTGTCAACCCCAAAGACGAATGAATCCTAATTTACGAGAAATTGTTAAGGAAGAACTTCAAAAATTGCTTAATGCAGGATTTATATACCCTATATCTGACAGTGAATGGGTTTCCACATTAGTAATTGTCCCTAAGAAAAACGGGAAATGGAGAGTATGTGTTGACTACAGAGCCTTAAACAAAGCTACTCAAAAAGATCACTTTCCTTTACCCTTCATTGATCAGGTGTTGGATAGTCTGGCAGGGAAGAAATTCTTTTCTTTTCTAGATGGATTCAGTGGGTATAATCAGATAAGAATTGCACCCCAAGACCAAGACAAGACCACTTTCACCAGCCCCTGGGGAACTTTTGCCTATAGAGTTCTTCCATTCGGGCTATATAATGCACCAGCAACTTTTCAAAGAGCCGTTATAGGAATTTTTTCTGATATGCTGAATGATTCTATGGAAATATTTATGGATGATTTTACTCCTTATGGTGTGTCTTTTGAAGATGCATTACAGAACCTTGAGAAAGTACTTAAAAGATGTATACAAGCTCATCTCTCCCTAAGTACTGAAAAATGCCATATGATGATGAATGAAGGAATAGTGCTTGGACATTTTATTTCATCTCAAGGTATTCAGGTAGATCCATCTAAAATATTGGTCATTCAGAATCTTTCCGTTCCTAAAACTCAAACTGATGTGAGAAGTTTTCTAGGACATGCTGGATACTACAGAAGATTTATTAAAGATTTCTCTAAGATAGCTTCTCCATTATTTGTGTTACTTATGAAAAATGCTGAATTTAAGTGGACTAATTCTTGTCAGAAAGCTTTTGAAGAACTCAAGCATCAGTTGTCTACTGCTCCTATTTTGAGGGGGCCTGATTGGGCCCTCCCTTTTCATATATCTTCTGATGCTTCAGACACTGCAATTGGAGCTGTCTTGGGACAAGAAGAAAATCATCTTCCTTATGCTATCTACTTTATTAGTAAGAATATGACCCCTGCTGAGCTTAATTATACAGTTACCGAGAAAGAATTTCTTGCAGTAATCTATGCCATTAATAAATTCCGACACTATATCACTGGTTATTCTACTTTTGTGCACACTGATCATTCAGCTATTAAGTATTTAATGAACAAATCTGTCACAAATGCTAGAGTTACTAGATGGCTATTATTATTGCAAGAATTTGATATCACAATTGTAGATCAGCCAGGTAAAGAAAATGTGGTGGCTGATTTCCTTTCACGGTTAAAAACTGACAATGATATTCCAGTAGATGATTCTTTTCCTGATGAGTATTTGTTTGCAGTTTCTGCTCACTCTCCATGGTATGCAGATATTGCTAATTATTTGGTTGCAGGAAAATTACCATCACACCTGTCATACAGAGAAAAGAGAAGAATTGTTGAACAAAGTGCCAGGTACAGCTGGATAAGCGGGTGTCTTTTCTACACTGGGCTTGATCAGGAGATCCGAAGATGCATTAGAGAAGATGAAGTGTATGACATATTGAAAGCTTGTCATGATGGCCCTTGTGGAGGGCATTTTGCTGATAAGAGAACAGCACACAAAATTCTGGGGATGGGTTACTATTGGCCCTCATTATTCAAGGATGCAAAGAAGTATGTAAGGGCTTGTGACAGCTGCCAAAGAATGGGTCAACCCAATCATAGAGACCAAATGCCATTAAACCCCCAGGTAGTTTCTGAACCATTTGAAAGATGGGCCTTGGATTTCATAGGACCCATTAACCCTCCATCCAATCAAAGAACTTATATATTAGTCTGTACATACTATATGACTAAATGGGTGGAGGCCAAAGCACTTATTAGAGCCAATGAAGAGGCTGTCCTAGCTTTCTTATTTGAAGAAATCTTCACTAGATTTGGAATTCCTAGAGAGCTAGTTACTGATGGAGGACCTCCATTTAATTCTCATGGTTTTAAATCCACCCTTCACAAATATCATATTCAACATAGAATGACTACACCATACCACCCCCAGGCTAATGGACAGGTGGAAAGCACAAATAAAGTTTTAGAAGCCATTCTAACTAAAACAGTGAAGGACAACCAGAAGGATTGGTCCCAAAGGCTCCCTGAGGCATTATGGGCTTACAGAACTACTTGGAGAAACACTACAGGTTTTTCTCCCTATGAATTGGTTTATGGTAAAAATGTTGTTTTTCCTGTGGAATTCGAGATTAAAACTTTAAGAACTGCTTTAGCTGTTAATCTTGATTTGACTGATGTGCAGACAGCTAGGTTGCAGCAGCTTCTGGAGTTGGATGAAAATAGATTAGATGCCATCCATCAAACCACCATGATACAGCAACAAAGGATGAAGTGGCATGACAAAATGATCAAACACAAGCAGTTCCAAAAAGGTAATTGGGCCTTGTTGTATGACTCTCGGTTTGAAAATTTTCAGGGTAAGCTACGTACACGTTGGCTTGGACCATATGAGGTAGATGCTGTTTTTCCAAATGGAACGGTAAGACTTTTAACAATTGATGATTCTAAAACACCTCTACTAGTCAATGGTCATAGGCTCCTTCTATATCAGCGCCCTGTTTCTAAAGAGGATTTTAAGACTGCTTGCATGACTGATATTCATTATCTTTTTCTAGGGGAGTCTTCTGCTCCTCACAGCATTTAATTTTCTGCACTGTATTTTTAGTATTAGATTAGATTTAGCACTAATAATCCCTGTCAAGGATTGGCATATTACAATGAAATTTTGCAGATTCTGGAAAAGCTCATTAAGGAGGACAGATTCATCATAAGAAGATCTGAAGCTTCAATCACAGAAGCTTGTTCCCATCATTTTACCCCATTTCCTAGCAATATCCCTTCATACCTATTCCTACATTATTCCCATTTCTCCATTTTTCCCACCCTTACCATCCCTGAAATATTCTTTCAGTCAGTATTTCCCATCCCTTACTGCTGAAATTATTCCCCATCAAATATTTTCCCTACTGTTTACAGACCCAAGTCATTTATCCCATTTCTCTGATTTTTCCCGTTGCTGAAACACCTGTTTCAGCAACGTACCATTCATTTTTTCCGTTGCTGAAACACCTGTTTCAGCAACCTGTTATCATTAAAACATCATTTCTCTTCACTATTATATAAGCTTTTTGGTTCTCCACGATTATACTTCAGATCCTTCTGGTGAAAAATTATTCAGCACTGACCAGATCCAGTTACACTCCTGTTCTAAATTTCAAAGAAATCTACAGATTCTTCCATGTACATTAAGCCATTTTGAAGCAATCGACACTTCAAATTATTAAACCAAAGGTAAAAAAATGTAAGGTATGAGGTTTTAATGTAATTCAGTTAAATTATATTAAAGAGAGGATTTCATTCATAATGATTACAGATCTTCACACGCCCAATCATCATTACACCATACGTAGGGGGGGGAATTTCAAAAATTGAAAAATCATTTCGCATTTACCAAGCCTCTGTCCCTTGTCATATCCATTTCCGCCGTCATTTGGACCTTGCAGCCTCTGTTGCAACAACTAGCGCGATCAGGGTCTGTGTTTACTGTGTTCTGTGCCTCTGCGTATAACTCAAAGCTACAGCCATGGGAGGGTCGACCATTAGACATGAGCCCGGCTCCATAAATCTTCTTCAATTGTTTCCTGAAGCCTATCAGATTTTCCAACAAGCGGGATGGACAGTATATTTTGAAATATTGGGTGAATTTGACCAGGAACAAGTCTTAGAGTTTGCACAAAACCTTCAAGGTGATTTTTCAGTGGTTCAAGGGGTTCGCATTTCAGTAACAGAGGAGGACATAGTTCAGGTATCAGGGTTGCCAGCTATTGGGACTCGCTGGTTCAGCAGAAAGCAGGTCATTCTCAATGCGCAGCAAGATTTCCTTCGTCCAGATGAGCCAGTGGAACTCAAAGGCCGCGGGGTTAGTCTGCACTCACTTCCTCAACCATGGCCATCGGTGGCAGAATTCATCAAACACTACTTAACGTGTGAAGGATGTTACCAGGTAGTGTACAATCACGATTTTGTCTTGATGAATCATTTGAGAAATGGACGACTGATTAATATCCCCTATTATTTTCTTGGCTGTATTAGAAACATGTCTTATTATTGTAGACGCTCTAAATTCCCAATGTTATCCCTCACCCACCATCATTTATGCCAGTTGTTGATATAGAGGGGTTTTGCTCAGCAAAATCCCCCTCTGCATGTCCCACTCCCTGTTCCCCAACTGCCTGAAATTCCTCAGCAGGCTCAAACGTCCCAACAACCCGAAAGTTCTCATGATACTCCTGGAATTCCTTATGAAGGACAGCAGGACGATATTCCATATTCCCCAGTTGACCCAACCCCGAGCTCGCCCCACTTAGCAGAGTCATCTGTCCCCACTATTTCTATCCCTAGTGACGACTCTCTAACACCCCCTTCCCCACCCACCTTTAAAAAGAAAAGAACCCCAACAGTCTCAGTCTCCAGACGACGGACAAGGGCTAGATTTCAAATCCTCACTTCTTCTGAAAGCCCTTCCCCCAGAGAAGAACCCTCCCCCTCAAAGAAAAGGAAAGGCAGTGACTTTGCTGCCTTCCTACCAAAAAGAAAAATGAAGATGACTGTTGAGACAAGACTCACCTCCATTTCCCCTGACCCTGCCACTATTCTGTTAAAACTCCAATCTTCTTCCCCAATTCAAACCGCCCAACCCGTCTCGTCCGGTGGCACTGCCACACAAGAACCAGTGCCCCGGGATAATACGACATTGTTTATGGCTCAAGAAGTGACTGTCACACAAGAACCTGTCACTTACCCAGTGGCTGAAACACAAGAACCAGCCACTGTGGTACAAAAATACACCAAGCATAATGATAGTGGGAGATCAGCAGTAGCTGTCCCACAAGAACCAGCTACGACTGTGCATCAACAGACTACCCCAACAGAGTCAACCAACGCACAAGGTTTACATACTATGACATCTTTACTGCAGGAGAATGAATTTTTGAAGTCTGAATTGGAAGCCTACAAGAATGAACTAACCATGGCTCGAGAAGCTTTTGATAGAGAACTGAATCTCTATATGTTAGCACACACAACCTCAATGCAAAATAAAGAGCCATGCAAGGACTACATGTGCCATGAGTGTGGCAACATTTACCAGGATGCAGGCTACAAGCTAGTTAAAATTCAATTATCAGAAGCATCTACATCAGCTGGAATAAAAGAGGGATGCCCTACTGCTCCACAAGAACCAGTAGGGCTCTCTATAAAGGAAGAAAAAGAAATCAAACCTCAGATATCTCGTCCTTTGTTAGTTAATACAGCCATTCAGACAGAAGCACCACCACAGATGTCTCATCCTTTATCAGTTAATGCAGCTACTCAGACAGAAGCATCACCACAGATATCTCGTTCTAAATTAGTCAGTGTAGCCATTCAAACAACGTCCCAACCCAGTACTTCTGATGCCAAGACACAGACCTTGCCACGGAATCAATTGGAACAGATGAACAAATGGAAGAAGCAATATGATGAAGAACAAGATATAATATTACGCCAGCATAAGTTACAATGGCAGAACCATGTATATGCCAACTGGGATAGTTGGGATCAAATGATGCAACAGCTCAAGGACTCCAAAAAGGAAGTCAAGGAATCTAAGGAAAAGATGGCCTTGATGTTTTCATTAGTCCAGAAGTTGTTGGCTACACGCAAACCCTCTGTAAACTACTCTCTCTTTCTTTCTGAACGATTAGTTTATTTTCAATTAAAAGCAATAAAAGATGGCAGACCATATGAGTTAATGACTTCAGAGAAATTTGTTGAGACTTTTAATGAGGCCCCCGAGAGTGACCAGCATTTGTTGTGCGAACTCTACCTTCATAATGAGGTCATTCCCGACAATAGAAGAGTTAATCTTATTCCAATTGCAGGAGATATACAAATAAGGGCATTTGTTTCATTTTTGTCTAACCAGCTCACTTGGAAAACTGCGTTCACTGCAAGCAGTCATAATGAGAAGAATAGACTCCTATGGATCAAACCAGAGCCTTTAAGCCCAGCCATGTTCATAGCACAATATCATAAATTCTTACAGAAGCCAGGAATGCAGAGTTATATACAGCAGTTACAGGCTTCAACACTTTCTAAGTGTCAACAACAGATTAGAGTAAAGGGTAATGCTGCATTGAAGGCCAATGTTATGTTTTGGCAGCAGTCATGTAAAGAAAGACAGGATTATCACCCTTTTAACCCTCACAATCTTCAAGCTGCATTATCCAGGGTTTCTAATTACATTGGTTGCATTCAACGTTGTGGAGTAAACTGGATTGGCTATCATTTCCATTTTCCAATTTTATGGCCGCCTTCAGACAAATATCAGTGTCATTACCAGTTGACTGACAGAGATGAAGCCTTGGCATGGAAAAACTTGCAGAACAACAGTGGATTCAGAGCTCCTACAGATGCCACCTTCTCCAGCTATTGCTTGAGTAATTTGCATGCTCAGTCCCAGTACTCAGACTCTGATTCAGACTAGGGGTTGCCTGAGGACATGCAACATTTTTAGCTGGGGGGGATGTTAGGACTCCACTATGTATCATTTTTGTTATATACTTTGACACCATTTTACTTTTTAAACCATGATTAGAAAGGATTCCATTATCATTTCTCATCTACTTTATCCCAAGGTATATACAATCCTCTTCTTTATTATATGTTTAATCTGTTTTACATTTAATTCCATAATACTCTTATATTTTATCATTAATTGAAGTGTATCGTTGCTAACACAAGTCCAAAGATCGCAGATAGTTATATGTGTTGCTAGGAACAAGCGGCCGTTGCTGAAACAACTGACTCAGTTGCTGAAACAGCCGTCAAGCACGCAAATTCCGTCATGCGTAATTTGCGATTCTGGAAGAACTTTTTGTGGAACAGCAGCAACAGCATGAAGACACGGTTACCTGGATTATCCTGAAGATAGCATTCTTGTTGTCTCTGTTGTAACAACATCTTTTCTTGGAAGAACAGAATAGTCCTGTTTTGGGAAAGAAAACAGATTTGAGATAATGTAGATTCGCTCTCATGTAAATTGTAAAAGATGTCTCCTCTTTAAAAAGAGGAGACATCATCATTAGTAGGGAGTCAATCGTTGTAAAGCTACAGGAGAGTATTGTGTGAGAACTGGAGCTAGTCTCCATCTGTAATATAACAGTTACTTTGACAGATGAATAAATTATTCCTTTGAGCGTTCCAATTTAATTCTTTCCCCCGGGGAATCTTGTGAGAGGGAAAGGGCCCGCCTTCCTCACAAGATTCACCCTTGATTCCTGTAATTTGTTTATTTCTTTATGTTGTTTGCGCTTCACTTTAATTCTGTTGTTGGACACTAGTTACACAGTTTAGTAATACTCTGTTTCTTTAGCGCTGCATGTATTGAATGCATTCACTCTTGGAAGTTGAGAAATCCATTTCTATTGATTGTATGAATGTATGATGCTGGGAGGCAGGTGCTGAAGGTTCCTGCATAAGGGAATAGGGTCCTTCTCTCACTCATTGCTTTCCTTTTCCTGCAGTGTGATTAGAAACAAGAGAACAAGTGCTGAAGGTTCCTGTTCATAGGAATAGGGTCTTGTCTCTTGAAGTTACCTTTCATACAGTGTGATTAAGTGTCAGGCATCAGGTGCTGAAGTTCCTAACCAAGGAATAGGGTCTTGTTCCTGCTATGGTTGATTGATTTCTTTCCTTGCAGATTGGTTTTCCTTTGTTTGGATTGTAACTGCAACATAGAAATTATTTCTGCTATAACTTAATTGACTTCAGCTTTGATTAAACAGAGTGTGAACCAGTAGATTTGTGAGATTAATAATTGTTTACTACAACATTGTTTCTGCTTTTGAAATTGAGCATATCCAGTGCGTGATTATCTTTGAAATAAAAAGACTTCCTCGGGTTGACAATTTATGTGGAGCTTGAATTGTGAAAGCAATTAAAGCGACCAACACATACAATAGTTGCTATCCTATTTTAGAAAAATCCACAAGGAAAAGAGCAGCCCATTTCATTATTTAGCAAGGCATTGCGAGATGCCCCTCTGAAGTACAACATTATGGAAAAACAAGATTTTGCCTTGGTCAAAGCCTTAAAATACTTCAAAGTTTATATTTTGCACTCCCACATCATTGCCTTTGTCCCAAATTCAATTGTGAAAGACATTCTAACACAGGACCCAGATGGTAAGAGAGGTAGGTGGATAGCCGTGATACTTGAATATGATTTAGAGATCAAGCCCGCTAAACTCATTAAAGGCCAAGGTCTAGCTAAATTAATGGCGGAATCAAATTTTGATGTTCTTGATATTAATATGATAAATGCTTTAGATGAGCAAGAGGAACTGTCAAATCCCATTGTTGAAGATAATTTTATGAATTCCTCTTGGTATGTTGATATTCTATATGTTTTTCTCATTCTGAATACACCTCCTGGTTTATCAAAAACAAAGGCAAGGTTTTTAAAGTTAAAAGCTATAAACTACTACATTATAGATAAATGTCTTTATTGGAAAATGCAAGTGGGATATTTCTTAAATATTTTCCTGAGTATGATGTAGAGAAGGTTAAGCATGAGTTCCATGAAGGAGAATCTGGAGGCCACCTCTACTGAAAGACAACAGCCAACAAAATCCTTAGAGCTGGTTACTATTGGCCCACCCTCTTTCTAGATGTACACAAGATGATAATTGCTTGTTATAAATGCCAAATTTTTGAAGGCAAAAGAAAATTGCTGCCCTTACCTTTACATCCAATCATTGTTTAAGCTCCTTTTCAGCAGTGGGGTTTAGACTTCATAGGATAAATCCATCCACCCTCATCTACCCAGCATAGATGGATTCTCACTACAATGGACTACTTTACCAAATGGATAGAAGCCATCCCTTCTAGACAAGCCAATGAATCTGTCATCATAAAATTCATTGAGACTCATATCCTCTCTAGATTTGGCTGTCCTAGGAATATCATTACTCATAATGCTGCAGTATTTGGATCCAAGAAGATGGTTGAATTCTGTCACAAATATCAGATTCCCTTGGGTCACTCTACTACTTATTATCCTCAAAGTAATGGGCTATCAGAATCCTCAAACAAGAGCTTGGTGAACATAATCAAGAAGTTGTTGGAGGACAACAAGAAGTCTTGGAACACAAAGCTAGTACATGCACTATGGGCTGACAGATTAACACTTAATAAATCTATTGGAATGTCACCCTACCAGCTTGTGTATGGAATAGATGCAATTTTTCCAACCAGCCTAGGTGTGCCTGTTATGAATTTGATTCAAGAAGTGCAGTCTAAAGACAATGACATGATCAGAAGGATTAATCAGACTATACGTCTTCAGCAAAATAGAGAGGAGGTCTACAACAGAGCATTACAAAAGCAAGAGAGCATCAAGAAGCTTTTTGAAAAAAGGACAAAGGCCAACAATTTCAGCATTGGAGACAAAGTGTTAAAGTGGGACTCAAGGAGAGAAGACAAGGGCAAGCATGGGAAATTTGATAACTTATGGCTTGGCCCTTATCTCATTCATTCTACTACTGGTAACAATGCTTATTTCTTGTAGGGACTGAATGGAGCTGAACTGTTTGGGGGTCCTGTCAATGGCAAGATGCTCAAACATTATTTCTCTTGACCATAATCAGTTTGGAAGCCTTTTTATGTTTTTCTCATTATAAATATTTCATCTATCATTGCATTCAAAGTAAGAAAAAACAAAAATACAAAAACAATAAAAAGAGAAAAGAGGGTAGGTTGTAAAAACAAGAAACGTAGAGCCCCATACCAAAAAAGAGAAACAAAAATCTGAAAGTGTGCAAGCTTAAATGCCACTCCTAAGAAACAAACTCCTAGTTATTCATACAACCTAATCATAACTAACTAGTTTTAAATTTACTGCTGATAGGTTAGTGAATTTGATTTGCCAAACAACTTAATTTTGGCTTATCAGTTAGGTAGATTAGGATAGAAAAATAAAGGTTCAAACAAACTAAAAATCCGAACCTAAGATTCCAAAAGAAGAATGACTCCAATCTATTTAAATTCTGAGTCAAAGATAGAAGCAAACTGGTTCTAATAAGCCCAAAACTTGAACCAGAAAAGAATGTAAGATAGCTCAAACAAATTCAAAAACAGAGCTAAGGAAAGAGAAGGATGTGCTTAATACTTTTATATCTTAAGCCTTCACCATTTTGAATTAATTTTCTGCAAATAATAATCTATGTGTAGCTTTTTTTTATGCCATAGATCAGCAACAAGTTAGACTGTTCAATCCTGACTTGGCTGCTTTTTAAATTTTTTGTTTTATAAATTAGTGAATATAAATCTGTTAGAAAGTTTAATCCTAACAGATGGTAGATAGGTAGAGAAGCTTATGAACTCAACTGTTTAAACTGAGTTCATGGAGAAATAAGAAGTAGACTTAGATCAGTTTTATGCTTTCAAAAAAATAAAATGTTTGTAAAAAGAGTTTGCCAATCCAAATGCAATCTCAAAGAAGAAAAAATGCTAGATCAGTAGGAGTGGGTAGGTAGAAAGCTTGTTTGATAGAGTTCCATTCTTTTTATGGATGCTAACATTATCAGAATAGAAGAAGATCATCCAAGTGAAGAAAGTTGCATCCCAATGGATCAGGCTTTGATTAGCCCCCCAGAGAATAAAAGTCTGAAGTTCTTGATGCCTTCAAGAAGGCACCATCCCCATGTGGAGCCATTGTTAGCCACCTATAAAATTTGTCATATCAAATGGTGGCTAAATAGTTTTTTTGAAGCCTTCAAGAAAGACGTTTATTGCCAAATTGTTAGTTCTTGAAGTCTTAAGAAGATGAATTATCCTTGAGTTAATCTTCACTGTTGTTTCCCTCTCAATTCTTAAAATCTGTTGTTATTCTGAAGAAAATACTGCTGCAAAAACTCCATTTTTCCTCATTTTACCCCTCCTTTCACTCAAAATTGACCTCCATTTTATCCCCTTTTACCTCATGAATTTCTTCTATTTTTCCCTCATTTCCCTTCTTCCCTTCATAAAAATCCCTTTTATAAGGATTTAAACTCCTTTTTTGCCTTATCGGAAGCTTTCAAATCCTTTGAAAATCATTGAAAAATCATAAAAATGAGCCTTTTTTGTGCTAAGGCCATAAGCCCCTTTGGCCTTAGCCCCCAGCCCTTTTTCCTACATAAGACCTGGGGCTGTGACCTACTGTTAAACCCAGGGTGCTTATCGCATTAGGGCATTCACATGAAACACATTTATTTTGTTGCATTAATTCTCTGATTGTGATTGGCCCCTTTGTTATAAACCCTCGATCCCTTGCTCCCTTTATAAAACCATGAGCCCCGCAATTGGGTGCTAAAAACATTATATAAACCCTCCCTGAAGCCAATTTTCCTTTATATTTCATGAAAAACCCATTTTTCCTATGTTAAAAAGAAACCCGCCAGTTCACGGTCTAAGCCATTCTTAACCGTTGATCTAAGACTGATCGATGGCTGTCGAAATCTCGCATCGCAAGTTTTATTGGGCGCATTTGCAAAAGCCCCTTTTTTTGTTCCGATTGTAATTGGCCCCTTTGTTATAAACCCCCTAACCACTTCCCCTCCATATAACCCACGCCCAAGACCAAGCGATTAAGTCTTGAGCTCTAATCACATCGGAGATTTTTTATTGGGCATGTTTTAATAGTCATTGCCCCTTTCGATTGATCACCTTCCGATGGCTTCTCAGCCGTTGATCTCCCCTGCCAGGCTAAAATCCAACAGCCCATATCACTCTATTCATAAGCCCATTTTTTCACCTTTGGACCTCTGATTCAATCTCTGTTCTCGATCTGATCCTCAGATCAATGGCCCTCGTTCAATCACATCGGATATTTTCTGTGCCCCTTTCCTCTCTCCTCCGCCGATGGGCGATCCAGCGATTGGATCTGGGTTGTCCATAAATCAAGATCCGATGGTCCAGATCTCTTCTCCCTTCCCTTTGTTATTTTTCATAAGCCTGCTGTATAATGTTTTAAACGGATCTCCACCATTGAACTCTGTAGATCAATGGCTCACATTGACCCATTCTCCGCTTACCTCTCACCTCATATTTATTTCATTAACCCACAGATCAAATCTAAGTTGTTGATCTGTTTCATCTGACGGCCTAGATTTATCCCGGTAGGCCCAACTCCTTTGGGTCTTACCTTTCTCCAGATCTAATCTTCGCCATCCATTCCTATGATCGGATGGTCAATATTAAAACAATTTTGACCCCACACCACCTTTTATCGTCTGTGCATCTTGCCCTCCTTCGCATGCAATCCGCACCGTTGGATCTGCGCCCCTTCATCCGATGGTTGGCATTGAGTGTCGCATTTTTTCTGCATCAAAGGTTTAACAACAAAAACTTATGCGAAAAAAGTGGTTTTCATCTAAACACTTGGCGGGCGGTGGAGTATATCGCGTTTTTTCTAAGAAATTTGGAAACCACTCAAAAGCAGCATGAAAACAATGGTTTATTTAGCCAAAACCACTTTCCCCATTTACACGAAATTTTCTCATCATTATTCTCTATCGTTGATCTTTGCAGATCAACGGTCCCAATTTAATTTCACCCGCAGTTCATCTCCCTCCACCCATGTTCCAAAGGCCTTCATCGATCAACCTCTGTCATTGATCTCTGTGGACCGATCTCATCTGACGATCCAGGTTATTTCTGAAACCCTGAATTTCATTTTAACCATATTTCCTCCGCCAAAGGTTTTTTTTTACCCGTTTCCTTTGTATATTCTCCCATTTCATTATAAATGTGACCCCTTTGCATTATATATTCAGGACTAATCTCGACCGTTGATCAATATGCATCAACGGCACGGACTTAATCTCTTGCACCGTTTATCTAACCGCCATCCTTTCTGACCTCATTGAGAAATCCTCGTTGTTGGATGCTTTCATCCAACGGCCGTGATCTAACCCCGGCCTCCAAAGCAGTGTTAACCCAAATACACAGGACTTTTCTATTTTTTCTTGGATTGTGCAGGTTTTAATAGTTTTTCAATTGTTTTAAAGGATAATTAAGGGCCGGGGATGACGATCCCCCAAGCCTTTATTCATCAAATAATATCGTTCCACAGGGTTCAACACCATGTTCCGTCCATGCCTCATGAGCATTGATGCCATTTTAAAACCCTCTACGCACCTGCACATCAACAAGACACATCAAAGTTTAATCAATCAAAGAGTATCAGTGTTAAAGGATTTAGTCTTGCATAAATGAAGAATTGAAGGTTGTTCACACAATTTTGAGGGATTACAGCCCAAATCGACTATCTAAAGCCTAATCCACTCAATTAAATGCAGTTTAAAGAACATAAGATAGAATTTAGGCCTAATCAAGCCTAACACACATAAATAAAGCAAATTAGTCGTGTTTAAAGAAAAACAATAATATCTAACAGTCCGAGAAAGCCTCCACTGCCACATCAGAGGCTAATTGAATCCTCTCAGCTGCAAAAATTCATCTGCAGCCTCAAATCATTCAAAAGAGGTAGATTTATTACCTCAGTCAGTGATATTTGCCTCAAGACAGCTGAATAGTTAATTCAACCAAAGGAACTTATTGTAAACTGTCAGCAGAGTTATTGCAAAGATAACTAAGAGCCTTAAAGTCAACAGATCTTCTCAGCGAGATTAATACTTAATGTAAACCAATTAATACAGAGGAAACATCTATAATATTCTCCATTGAGCCCCTCAAAGTCCAAGAAGCATTAAACTATATTAATTGAACCTATAGATATTTTCTCTCATCCACCTCCTCATTTCCCTATAAAATCTTCTTGAGGAGCACATTGTAAGGTTTGGTTGTAGAACTTTGATGTAATACTTGTGCTCAAAACTTTATACATGTAAATAGTGTTTAGAGGCTCTTGAAGCTCTGTTTGTGATAAAATAAGTTAGGCTAAGAAGAGAAGATGATTGCTGAACTGAAACATTGGACTTGAAGAATGTAACTGGATTGACATCAATATCCGAGCTGATTCTTGGGATCCTGGTCTATAACACTGGTGAAGTGCTTCTTTCCGTGTTGTTGTTTTCCTTACATGTATTCCATTTTGTCCATTTATTCTCTGATAAATAAAAAAAATCATAGAGTTAGGATTTACTATTTACAGTACCCTTCTCTGACTGATAAGATTTATCTTAATGTTTTCCTCCAAATTGTGTGTTTAATAATGACTTAAGTTAAGTGTAAAAATTATCAAGGAATGTTGGTTTGCCCCTGTCTTGAAGTGCGAAGCTTGAAAAGAATTTCTTGAATATTATTTTCATTATGTACTCAGTAGAGTTAGACTAGGAAAGTTTATGGTTTTCCCTGTCTTCTAGTTTCTTTCTCCAAAGGTAGTTCTGAAAATTTCCCTAAGAGTATGCTGAAAGCAGTTTAGATTTAAAAGTATCTTATCTGATCTTAGGCTACACTTTGTTTTCCTTATTTGTTTTCATCCCTTCTGAAAGTAATTATGTGGATTACTGGATTGTTTTTCTAATGAGTTGGCTTTAATACGAACTTGTCCAAATAAGTCTATGGTTACCCCTGTCATTTGGTTGTTTTTAAACAGTTACTTAAAATGCTTTTCTTGTTTGGAAATACTGATAAATCCTAGTTGAAATTATTTTCTTTTTCAACCCCTTCAACACTTTTATTGTTCCATTCCATCGTTTAATCCAAAATCTCTTGTGATATAGATGACTTGCCCCTTGGACCACTCTTGAAATTTTTGCACAATTAAAACCTTTTATGAATCCATACCCCAATGGACTAAAAACCAGCGTTATATCTATCCTATCAGCCAAAGCTTGTTCTGATTGCTTGCAACTTCACAACTTTGAAACTCTTTTATTTTAGGAGTTTCCACTCAACTAAAAATCATGCTCAACCATCCAAAACCAAACAAAAACCCTTGTTCTTCATAACTAGCCTAATATCACACATAAAAACCTTAAAGATAAATCAATCTTTGCACTTATAGAGAGATCCCTTCTCTGGATTTAGGAGGGCTAGATCCTAGAATCCAAAAGTGGTTCAAGTGTTGTCGCTATAGTTTTAGTCTCACCAATATGCTAAAATTACAGATTCCTAACATACAAATTTCCAAAGGATCAGCCATGATGAAGCTAGGTGTTGGAAACTTCATATAGAACTGAAGCTGAAGAAGTTTCAATCAAAGAAGGGTGAAAAGAAGGTTGAAACAACAGTCCAACAAGGCTTGGACTTGGGATCCGATACAGGTGATGAAGGTAAAATCACTGCTATGGTTACAATAGGTAAAATTTCTGATGCTAGTACTTCTGCTTCTTGAAACATCAAACAACATAATGAAGATAAAAGAATCGAGCTATTTCATATAAGGGTAACTTCAAAGCATACTAAGATAGATACATTGTTCGATACGGGATCAAAGGAAAATTTGATTTTTGAGTCATTGGTTAAACAATTGGGTTTGAAAACACATAATCATCCAAAGCCATATCCTTTAGGGTAGTTAAAGGAACAAAGTCAAATTCATGTTATCAAACAGTGTCGGTTAAAATTTTCAATCACAGCTAACTATATCATTGAAGTGGAGCTAGATGTGATACCATTAGACATTTTTGGAATTGTCTTAGGTAGCCCTTATCTCTATGACCGTGATGCAGTATTTTATAGAACAGAGCATGTGTATCATCTCAAGATATATGGGATTAATTACATCGTTCGGGCACAAAAAATCAAAGATCACTTGAATTTAATTAATGTTAATCAGATGAAACGCTTATTAAGTTCAAGTAAGAGATACCTACTTATGTTGATAAAAGAGCAACATAAGGATCTTATTGATAATTATTTAGGTTGTGAAAATCAATATGAAGGTAATTTGGTTAAAAAGGTAGATTCATTTTAGGATCTAATTAAACCAAAACACCTACTTCATAAAAAGGAAATATCACATGAGATGCAGCTGATGTCTGTTGCCTCTCTTTCTAATGTTGAAATATATCACAAGTTAGTTATACAACATAACGAAATAAAACAACAAATTCCAGGGATGGTTGGAAAAGAATTAATGTGACACAGATCATCTCCATACAGTTCACCCATAATTTTGGCTCATAAACAAAATGGGATATGGGGAATAAGTGTCGATGTTAAAGTTGATTCAATTAAGCAGAAAAATTTCACGCATTGATAAATCATCAACAGGCATATGAATTTAAAACATATGTTAAAGGTTATGCAATGAAAACAGTGATTCACATATATTATCAGTTGTTTCAATACTTTAAGTCATATACTAAGTTGCAACAATCTCACTACAGTTGGATGGGATTTCTTCAGCAAATTCACTTAGTAATTAAGGACAAGGAAGGTGTAACAAGTAAAGTAGTTGATATGCTATCTTTGAATGCTTCAGTAGTACTGCATAAAATTTCATTGTTTTATGAAAGTTATGTAGAACAGTATAGTACTGATAATTATTTCGAAGATACTTTTGAATCACTAACTCATGATGCTCAGATAGAAAAAGTGCAGGTTATTCAGGAAGTTCATCTTTCTTGGATTGCAAGATATTTCGGCGTAAGCAAGACAACGACACAAAGTCAAAGGTATTTTTACTGGCCTCATATGTACGAAACAATTGTGAAGTACATAAATGGATGTGTAATGTGTTCGTCAAGAAAACCATGCAATCGAAAGATTGGTTTGCACATGCCACTTCTAGTTCCTTTGCAACCATGGGGCAGCATGGATTTGGTTCAGGGACAGATAGAAATGGTAAAGAGGACTGGGATACATATTCTTTGAGGTAACTGTAGTAAACATCCTAAGATATGGGATGAATTTGTAACTTATGTGCATCAAGCTTACAATCAAGCCTTACATTCTTCTACACCACGACAACCATTGAGTCAAGTCAGGTTCAAGTTGCGTCATGATAAGCAGCAGTTTCAGGTCAATGAGTAGGTATGGTTGTATGTCATCAAAGTCAAGATGAAATGAGAGAGTTTTATTCTCACTTATTGTCAGTTTAAAATCAAGATTTTGTTGTCCAAAAGATTTTTAAGTGGAGAGGATTGATCTAGGAGGATCTTGATCAGTACAGATCGACGGTGTTTCAAGTCCAATCGACATCCAGTTCAGTCTCCAATCTGCCAGTTTCATTAGTGTCGTCCTCAAATTGATCAGTTTTGTCACTAAAAACTCCTTCAATGTTATGGTCGTCATGTGTGATGAAAAGGTTTAAAGTGGGTTAAATTTATGGTGAAATACCTTACAATTGTAAAAGTCTAAGGCTAAAGCTAAAACCCTAATACCTAAGTCTAAAAAACCTATACACATGATTTAAGACCTAATCATAAACCTAAGTGATAGTCTAAATCCTAAGACATTAAAACCCTAAATCTTATTTCTAAGCCCTAAGTCTTTGTCATAAATCCCTAAGCGCTATGTTATAAACCTTATTATAAGTTTTGGGTCATCGTATAAAACATGTTAAAAACCCTATCCTATGATCTAAGTCATATGAATATAAACCTAAGTCTATGGTCCTAAATCTAAGCGCAAAAATACTCTATGTAAAACCCATTACAAACCTTGGTATAAAACAAAACCTAAGGAATAATGGTTCGATTCTTATATAAAACTTTATACTATAAATTAAAACATAACTTAGCTAACCGTGGATATCTAACCATGTCAGAGTTTAGCATACCATGTGTACAGTTTTTAAGTTTAGACCGCAGTGGATAAAGGTTACGGTCAGAAGCAGTCAGGTTTTTAAAAGCTGTTAACCACCAGATGTAAACCACGCAGAGACCGCGTCGGGATGACATGTGATCAGGTCGCACCGGAACCACCGGGGTTAAGACCTAGGCCGCTGGATGTAACCGTAACCGCCAGAAGCAAACCATCCAAAATAATTGGTCACATGTCGAAAGATTGAATCTCTGCCCAGTTAGCCTAACCGTTGGGCTAATAATTTTAATATATGGTTTAAATTTGGGTTTTGTATTAAATACAGTGCTAGGGTCAAAGACTTAATCCCTAGGTTTGTGTAAAAGATAGGATTCGAGATCCTCATCACCATTTTTGCTCAACCAAAAGCTAACTTTGGCTGTCAATGGTTCGAAGGAAATCTTACTTAAGCCATGGCATTTCCTCATGAAGTTCATCTTAGACATTGAGTTTTTGAGTTCAGTTTCAGCAGGTTGGAGGCAGTTTTGTTTGCACCATTTCTCAGCTGTCGGGAGTCGGAATTGAGCACGGAGACAGGCGTCGAAAAGGCGAGGAAGAGTACTATCTGTTTATAGGGTTCAGAAGTGCCTACAGTCATTCTATTCTATTTCAGTGTAAAGATTCTTCAAGATCAATCCTAATCAAAAGAGACGCCCACTTAAAAGCAGACCTAGAGATGTAGTCCAGGAGGGACGAACTCCTTCATCAAGTTGTTTGCTTATTCTTCTCTCTTTTTATTGTTGTCATTCATTTATTTATTGCTACTGGTTTATATCATCTTCCATTAAAGATTACTTCAGTTGACAACCAATCTAACAGACAAACTAATTAGACTCTTTAAGCACTTTAATTTGATCACATACGGATCAATGCATATATTCAATATGGCTTAAAGCCTTTTCTTTTCCAAATTCCTATTTTATGTTCGATTTTTAATAGCATTAATTTGAATAACATATTATTATTCGTATTTCTATGTTGCATTGATTTCATCATTGGGTTTTTATGTCTATTTTTAAATTATTTAATTTCATTTAATTTCACCATGATACTAGTACATGTTTTTATTATGGTATATAAGTGATATCTAGTTTTATAATTATTGATTTCAATAATATTAATAATTAAAGGTATTCATGATGAAAAACATGCCAATTATATTATTGTATTTTAAAAAAAAATCATTATTCTCATATCTTAATTTTATGAGTAAATTTACACATAAATATAAATGTAAAGGCAAATATGGGAGTTACATGTCATTATAATAATAAAAACATAACTATTTTAACATCACTTAAATGATTTTAAATTACAATTAATTTTATGTGATTTTCCATTACAATTAATTTAACTTCATAAAGCATTAAAAAAAAAACACATTAAAATTAATTTACCACATATTTAAAAACACATGAAGTATATGATGAGTTAATTTATTATATTTTTACTATTTACCTTATTCAACACATCTAAATTAATTTACCACATATTAAAAAACACATGAAATATATGATGAGTTGATTTATTATATTTTTATTATTTATTTTATTCACATGTATTTTAATTTGTCTATTTTATATTTACATTTAAATTTATATATCATGACGATTATCGTTAGTTAAGATCAATAAAATAATAAAATAAACATAACATTTTGATATTTATTTTAAAATTAATATTTTTACTAACCAAAAAAAATTTATATATTAAAATTAGAGAACTAGTAACTTGAAAAACACTCATCAACCCGATCAATCAAGGATTTAAACTAAGTACAAAAGCATATATCCTTGAAGGGTATATGATTTCTAAATAGCTTTAACTTAAATTTATTTTATTAGGATTGGTATAATTAAAATTATTTTAAAATTATTTTATTATTAATATAGTTATATGAATTAAATAATTAATAAATGTAAATAATAATTAAAATATTTATTATTTATTTATAAAATTAGAATATTGTAAAATGCAAAAATAAGAATGGAAAATGAAAATTTGATTTAGGAAATCTCTTTCTTCCGATTATTGAATCTCTTCCATTTATTTAAAAAAATAAAAATTATAAAATTCCATTCCTATTGAGAAAGAAATAGACTACATCTATTGAGGAATATTATTTATCTTAGTAAATATATATTTTAGTTAATTATAATTATATGTTTTTATTTTAATGTATATAAATGTTCTATTTAGTGTACTAGATCATTAAATATGTTAATTAGTAAATTATTATCTAATTTTAAGGTTATTTTTAAGTTAGACATCAAGTTTATGAAGACATATATACTCTACTTTTCTGGTTTTGAAATTGTGATTTTTTAGAAAAACACACATACATCTAATTATTAAACCTACTCAAACTGTATAAAGCTATAGCTCCAAAAATATTAATTACCATAAAAAATAAAAAATAATCCTCATTAACACTTTCCCTAAAAGTGACTCTTAAAAGAAGGATAGCAACTTCAAAAATTCACTTCCATAGACATATTCGACTTCGCATATTGAAAACAAGAATGTGTTTTTCTTTTTTTCAAAAGCCCGGTACATTCAGCACTATAATATCGCTCTATTATGTACATTGAGCACTATTTATCTTTATCGTTGCTGTAGATCGTGCATTTCTCGAGTCAGTTTTTTTCTGCTTCAGAAAACGGTTGGAATTGTAGACTTCGAGGGACAATTATTTCATGCTTTCTACTTTAATCATAAGTTGATGAAATCAAAAAATCAGTGAACAACATACATTGGGCCAGCCTCCAACTCCCCCTGAACATAATTATATATTCTCGTGAAAATGATTGTGTGAAGAGAAGCTTTTGTCTGCTGTCTAGATATTATCGCTGCATGATTGCACATATAAGCATATTAATGAAGATATATAATCAGCCCCAACACAGTTCACTGATGGGTTAAAAAAAGAGAGAAAATTATGAACTCAGATCAAAGTGCAAGTCCGTTGTACTAATAATGTCTTGCTGATAGAGAAATATTGCTTTCTGATTGATTTGATGGTACTGTATGCATTGAAATCCAATCCACACTCAAAATATTTTGTTCAAATAAAGCTCCTTTCTTCCTCTTTCATGGGTCCTTGCCTTTATTATCAACCATTATAGTTCTCATCATTCAACCCACATCGTCGGCCAGGCCGGAATGTTGATCCTATTAGAGTTCCTGCAAAGTATAGTGGTCAAAAGGCCTCTAGGGCTCACTATCCAATCCATTTGCAATAGTGTTTCATCATATACAAACTTTGGAAAACCGATGCTTACGTTTTCAAATCTCAGTACTAAAAACTAGAAAACAATGTTTACATTTTGACAGCTTAGTTGTGGAAAGCAAACCATTTGCATAGAGCTTAATCATATACAGCTTTGGGAAAAAGCAAACTATTTGCATAGAGGTTAATCATATACACATTTGGTTTTGACCACTGCAAATGCTCATTGCCCCCTTTTATGTCAACTTTTTGGACTTTCCAAAACATAATCATCTTTTTGGACTTTCCAAAACATAATCATCGCTTATTTTATTTATTGACCCGTGGTATACAAAAATATTATGAAAATATCACAATTAAAATGATAAGTTAATTTATTTTTAGTGTTTTAAATATGAAGTAAAATGGTAAGTGATGCATCACTAGGTTGGCATCCCATTCATATAATGGAAATTCTAATATCTTTATTACATGTGATTCAAAATTACACCATGAAAATATATAATATTCTATATTAGTAAAAAATCAAATTTAATAAATTAATTAATATCAAAAATAATAAAAATATTAATTATTAATTCAATAAATTTATATAATTAACTTTTGTAAATTTTTTTCATAAAATAATAAAACATTAATATTCTCTCTAAATATTATTAATTATTAATTCAATAAATTTATATAATTAATGCTTGTAAATTTCTTTCATAAAATAATAAAGCATCAAAATTTGCTCCAAATTATATAATGTATAGAGTTAAGACTATTCATTTTCAAGTTTGTACGTTTCCTTAGGTAACTCAAAGACTTTTACAATTACTTAAGCATCAAAATTTTCTCCAAATTATATAATGTATAGAGTTAAGACTATTCATTTTCAAGTTTGTACGTTTCCTTAGGTAACTCAAAGACTTTTACAATTACTTAAGCATCAAAATTTTCTCCAAATTATTTAAGATATAGAGTTAAGACTATTCATTTTCAAGTTTGTACATTTCCTTAGGTAACTCAAAGACTTTTACAATTACTTTTTACTTGCTTAATCTTTAACTTTCCAATTTTTGTTATTTCTTTTTTTTTTCAGTAATTGAATTAATTTTAAGTGTTAAAGTCTATATACTATTATGAAATTTGTGGGGAATGTAAAGGATGATGTTAAGTAAAGCATATAAAAATCTAGATTTTAACATTTAAAATTGATTATGTATAATTAAAAATATTGAACTTCCCATTTTTTAAAAAAAATTCTAGTCTCTAAGTATGGTGCTTACTCATAGTGGCACATAATTTTAAGAAATTTGATTATTATATAAAGGAATGTGTCCCTTACAATATATTATACTTTCAAACCTTAGTTTTAAAGTATGAGATTGCATTAATAAAAATATTAATAATAATAACAAGAACAATAATTTAATTTTAAGGTTACCACCAAGTACACAAGACACTTTTAGGAAACTATGGTTGGGTTCTCCTCTAGGGTTTTAGATTTTGCGACAAATGGCTTGAGCTCCTAAAGGGAGCTTCACTCCCTACCGCCATAACATTTTTGAATGGGACAACATTATTCTACCCTACAAATTAAATATACAATAAGCACTTCCAAGTTGGGAAAGAGATGGAATCCTTTGATGGATCGATCTCCAATGGAAGAAAAATGTGATCAATAATCATGTCATAGATCCAAAATATGATTTCAAATCAAGCCGCATTAAGGAATATATCCAATTCATGCAAGATCATACCCTAATAAGCAAGTTCGTGGGAATATGAACTATTAAAAATGACTTAAACTAGTGGATACAAAACAAATGGAGCCTATAAGGTAAAAATAACTTAGATTTCAGAACCAACGGCTTCTTCATAGTAATATTTTCCTATTAGGAAGAAAAAACTAGGGTCTTTGAAAACAGGGCCCATTTCTTCAAATTTACAGGCTTATATCTCCATTTTTGGATGGAAAAATTCAACCCTCAAAAGAAAAAATTATTTTTAGAACTTCCATAGATTCAAATCTCCTCCCTCTCATTGGAATTTTTTGAAGAAGAATCCATGAAAGGAAGAGGCAATTCCCTTAGCCATTTTTTCAAAATATTTGAAGACACCAAGTAAGGGAGATACACGTCTTATCGTTAGATCCCCATTTACATTAACATATTTCATCCCCTTCCTGCTTCCATTAACATTTTGTATCATGATATTGTGTGGAAGAAACACATCAATAACGTGCATATTTCCTTTCATTACAGAAAAACCCATGAATATGGGAATTTGTTCAAATATTATCCTCTTAATATATGACCACCACCCCCAAGACTCCTATTGGGATAAATTCTGATGATTTAGCAAAACCCTAATCTAACAATCGTGATCTAATTCGTTATCCCTCGTAGTGTTCAATTAAAAGAATAAAAACCCATAACAAATTTGAAAACCTAGACTCCTTATGTGATCCCCTCTTGAAAGATCTATTATAAAATGGAAAATCTTTAGTGCCAATTGAAACTATAATAAAATCTCATCCAAGTTAGAACAATGAGCATTAAGGTGAACATAAGAAAAAATATATTTCTTTAGTAACCATAAATCTAAGAAGATGTAATTAAAGGAAAATTAATTTCTTGAAAAGTATGCTTGTTATCAAGAATTCCTTCCTAGATTGGCCCTTGATTTGTGAAAAACAATAAAAATTCACTAGCTATCCCCATTGACCTAGATACATATGCATTTGTACGATAAAATGGAAGGATCTTAGTGTATACTTTTCTTCTGAATTTTGATACTAGCTTGATCGAATTGGTTCCTTCTCCATGATTCCTTGTCCTAGTCTCCAACACCTATCTTGTACAAACAAATATCAAAACATTGAAATCATATCCTTTTATAGAAATGGTAGTAGCATTAATCATCTAAATCCATATAAATAAATATAAATTCAACCATTCATATAAAAAAATGCATAAACAAATGGGGGAAACATAGTCTTATATTATAAATTGGAATTTACAATAGTAGCAAGACCCTATGGATCCTTGATAAGATGCTTCTCCTCCCACCCAAACTCACAGTAAAGGTTCACTGAAAATATAGGTTTACTACAAGGTAGACACATGATGCCATCAATCCAATATCATACCTTTACTTATATTCTTCTATGTATGTTTTATTCAATGTATGATTTTTTTTTTTATAGTTGAGTTGATAAGATAGAGGGGATGAACTGAGACACGAGACTTTTTTTGACATGGTTTTTCCATTTTTATCCTCTCTCTTCCTAATATTCTATTTTTTCCAAACCCTATTTCCTCCCTCCAAAACTCCTAGCCAGTTCAACATTAATTTGTACGAAGAATATGAACATTCAATGCCTCTTTTGTATGTACTGGGAGTGTTCCAATTGTCCTTATTACCATTCCAAGAATATTGGATGACTATTTTTGGTTGTTTTTAGAGTCATTCCATGGGATAGATGTAGTATGTCAAGCTCATTTTGTCATGGCTTCCCAAATGGTAACATGGAGTGTCAAATTTAATTTGCAATAGATGCTCCCTAGTGTGTAAGGTTGGAAAAAAACTAATGGTTGAAATACATTACATAAAAATAGTAAGTGTGGTAACCTAGAGGAGTATTGTATCTCGGGACTAGTCAAAAATTATAAAATCCATCAACTAGATACATATGATATGTAACCTTGAAGTAGGAAAATCCATACTTGGTATAAAATGAAAAAAACATGGCGACCAACATAATAGTATTTAGATTTCTTTTTTTAATTTTGGTAACAATGGAGAAATGGCTGGAGCTAGGGTTTTACGATGCTCTGTTGCTGCTGCTGTCGATGTTGTTTCTCCCACACCAGAGCCTGCATCGCCCAGTTCAGTTGACGTTGCTGCGGAAGCTCCAACTGCAACACTAGTTGCTGCCCCCAGGTGAGAGACGCCCTTGCCCGAATTGAAAGCTTCAAAATGTTTTTTTGCAGTTATTGCCAGAACTAAGGGTGTTCTATGTGCAAACTCCATTGTCGTGGAAGATTACACAGCTGGCCATAGACATGTTTCCGATACATCAGTACCAGCAACTACGTTCCACAACCTCAAGAGCACGACCTTGATTCAATCTGGTTTTTTTGTTCTTCACACTGTAGATGTAGTAGGCTTCATCAAACACATACACTCTATCCTCACCCATTCCCCCCGGCAGCTGTACCTTACGGATCTGCTTGCTGGGGGCACCAAGGAATCTCTATTGGTTGAAGAAACCCAGTTCCATGGTAGTCATATTCATCTTACAACCTCCTTCAAACCCCAGCAAGGCCTGGAGGAGATGGAAAACCAGAGATCCAGTTCATTCTCTTCTTTGTTCTGGAATAGCAAATAGGGGTCTACAGATTTCTCTACTCCTTTTCAGGTCCAAACCTCGCTTCTTTCTGGCAAAACCTTGTTGCATTGGGTGCACTCATTAGATTTGGCGCAGAACCTCATGCAAGACCTTGAACACAGGCTGGGGATTCCCTATGCCCTTCAAAGACTTCTCTATGAAGGTAAACAACTTGAGGAACCTTTTCCCCTCTCTTTTTACAGTATTAAAAGAAATTCCTCTATTTTTTTATCCCTTTTTCTGAGAGGGGGAGCAGCTGGATAGTCATCTTCAGCTCCTACTTTCTCTTACAAAGATGTTTTCCATGCTCAGAAACCCAAGAAATCAGCTCCCCCGGCTAAAGCTCCCAAGCCTTTTCTGGTGGATAAACTGGAAGAAATTCCCTCCATAGAAATATCACATCCAACGATGGATGATCAATTCCAAAAGTATGCAGAATTTTCTATCATTTGCAAATTTAATGGACTATGGCCGCACACTACAGATCTCTACCAATGGATCCCGTCCAACTAGACCAACAACTGTAAGGTTTTATTTTGTTCAAAAGGCTTCTTCATTGTTGTGTTTTCTTTCAGTGAAGACTACCAAAAATCCTTAACAGAAGGCCCATGGTTTTGGGGAACAACAGGGCTACTCCTCACCCCATGGTTCCCAGATTTCGATCCCTCCACAACAATTATCACCAAGCTTCCCATTTGGGTCAGACTTCCTAATCTCCCTGCCCATCTATGGCACTTTGTTGTCTTCCAAGGGATTGGAAACACTCTAGGCCACTTTCTAGCTACAAATCCCTCTAGGGGGGAAAAGGGCATATACACCTTCAGCAGAATATGTGCAGAAATAGACATGAGAAAAGGCCTGCCCGATCAGATAAATCTCAAAATTGGGGACTTCATTTGGACACAGACCTTGGATTATGAGAACAGAGCCTTCTGATGCTGTCACTACCGTCAAACAGGGCATCTTTAGAACTCCTGCACTGCATTCCTCGCCCAAAAAAAGAAAATCAATAGCAAGACGAAATCCAAAAGATGGAAACCATGTGATCCACCCCCTATGGATGAGGTTGACTCCTTCAGCTCGGATGAAGAGGAGGGTGTTGCAAAAGAGGAGGAAGCAGAGCAACCACAGGACATGCCCTCGGCAAGCCCTGGAGAATCCAATGTACCACCGCACTCGCAGAAGAGAACACATGAGTCCTCCCCCTCTGATTCAGAGAAAGAGAGTTCACCAACAGCGCAAAACAGTCTGCAAATGGTTCCATCCCAGCTACATCATAATGGCCGGGTCAAAGTCAGTAAAAAGAAAGCAAAAAAATGTCGTATGGAAGATTCAACCCATTCTGGGTAGAACCCCATGTCTAGCCTTTATTTCCATGTCACCTCTTGTTTCTTTTTTGCTTGTTTCAACACTTTCTCCATGGTTACTCTTCGGGGCTGAGGTGGATAGTTTATCTTTTCCGGCTTCTCGTTTTCTTGATTCTCATGATTGTAACTTCATATTGTACCATATGATTTCATAATAGAATTAGTCTTACTGAGAAAGAAAAAAAAAACATAATAGTATTTAGAACCATGTCACAGCCATGAAATATAATACATAGTGTATCCATGTCAATAAATTTTAATCATAACCATTTAGTAGTAAAAATGTTGATCAATGTCATGCTATATATCAAGAGGACAATGCACACCATGAGAGTGCCTAGATTTTGTCCTTATAATATGTAAGATGATGGATCTCCATCATACCTTGGCTGAGGAAACATGCATGAGAGACATAACTTTAAAACTTAATGTTTTTATCTCATCTTGATGGTACCTCCCTAAATCATGTGAATACAAGAAATGAGTTTGAGAATGCAAGGGACCGTTTGATTAATATGAATTGATTAATCATATTAACAAATGCGAGGGAATCCACCATTGATGAAAATTGTTCCCAAATAATCTAGTACAATTTATCAAGTGTGAATATATGTGTTGAGGTTGAGCACCCATAGAATAAGTAAAATATGGATCAATGAAAGGAAGCTTCCCACTAATGACTAGGAACTCCAAGCTACTAGATAGTTTATAGATCCACACACCAAATAATGAGTTGGAATCATAAGGAAGAGATCTATTGAATTAGGTCCTTGATGTATTCCCCATAACTTGACATGAAACAAACACTAAGATAAAAATGAAGATAGTAGCCCATGAATATTTCATGTGCTCTAGCCAACACAAATGGTCAATGAGACTATATATGATTTACTCTACCTAATACTTACCTTCAACTTTTTTGTTGAAAATGAAGCAAGAAAAAATCAGTTTGACCTTGCCCTAATGAAACTAGAGAGAAATTTAATTTCCACATCGGAAAATCCATGGAGGTAGTTAACTGAGGTGACATGGCACTTTTCACTCAGTTAGCTGAATCAATTCAATTTGGGGAATCTTGAGTTCAACTCATTATGATTGATTTCTAATTTTTAGTAATATATTTCAGTTAATTTGAGTTATTAACAATTAAACTAGTTCCAACTGTTGGAGAAACTAGTGGAAGTTCTAGTTGTGCATTGTAACTTCTATAAAACTCAGTGGTCATCCAGCTAACTAATCAATCAGATCAAAATAATTTTTTCGTGTAGATAATTTGAGTTACCCAGTTGAGATGGTGATTCCAAGGAAATTTACTATTAGTTGTAGACTAGTCCCATGTGTACAGGTGGTGCATGCAGTTAGAGAATGGGCCTATAGGAATTCGGCAATCCAATTAAGGAATTTCTCTAAAAAATAGGTGTTAATTCCTTAAGGAACAATGCAAATAAATAAGAGCTTGGAAGCTTGGAAAAATGGCTACCTGTTGGCTAGGTTCAGTCATTCGGGCAGGGGGATAGACTATACACTTGTCATATTTTCTCAGGATTGACAAGAATTGCATTTCATCTCTATTCTTTGATTAATGAAATACAGGTAGTAAGGGATTTTGAGTAGTTTCTTTCCCCTAGAAAAAGTGTTGTGCATGTGTCATGTTTCTTCTTGCATGTTGATGGTATGTGTTCTCAATTATGAATAAAATTTCGCATATCAATAGAGTAGCTTTGAGTCTTGTTATTTAATAAATTCCATGAGCCATTTCAAATATACAAATTAATTTCTACATGGTGTAACAACAGGATTCTTATTAGAGTAGATATTTCAAAGTTGTATTTACAAGAGGATCATATTTTTGGGACCAATTTTCCAAGGCTAGAAGGATGGATTTCTAGGGACTAAGACTTGAGTATGCCCTTGAGGGAAGCTTGAATTATCTTGCTTGGAAGGACCACATGAAAGCAGTGCTAGAAGATAATGCGCTGAAGAAATTCATAGATAAAAATATCCTGAAACAAGCAACAACTGATATGCAGAGTCTAGCAGAATGGAAGCAGTGTGAATCCAAGGTGAGGATAATAATATTGGATGGATTACGATATCATATTATCTCAAATCTCCATGGGAAAGAGACTTCGCATGAAATGTGGAAACCATTGAAAAATCTATTCCAAAATAGTAGTGACCACACGAAGTTTCCACTCAAGGACAAGCTTCGAAGTATCAATATTCATAAGAATGACTCAATTCACTAGTATCTAAGTAGGTTCACACAATGTCATGATGAAATTTTAGTAGTTTGTGTCACAGTAATAGATGATGATTTGGTGACCCAAGCACTTCTAGGTCTTCCAAAGAACTCACACAACTACCAAGATATAGTGAATGGGAGGGAGAAACTACAATTTGGGAGCGTGTTGTACCAAGCCTATTATTAACTACAGAAACATAATTTTTTGCATAAATAATTATGTCAGATTCAAGGTCCCAAGGTAATGAAGTTCGAAACCAGGGAGAAAAGAGGTGAAGGGCACTCCTTGGGTGCAAATTTCCCAAAAAATATTAAACAAAATTACCTGTAAAGGGCCAATGGGTGAAAGTTATCTATCAGTAGTTAAGAATAAATATTTCTTAAATATGTCACTTTGGTTTCACCAGCAAAATCATATTACATATCGGAGGGGGAAAAGCACGAATGTTAGTAGGGCATGCCCTTTCAAAATAAAATGAGTTAGCAGGTATATCAACTGTCAATGTGCATTCCAGGGGATGACCTCCCCTCCATACTCCAACCTCCCAACCCGTTGAAAACTAGTAGGGACCACCAGTGAAGCATCTTACAATGCACAATCCAGTGGAGAAAGGGAGCTCGAAAAGGTAAGGTAAGATAAGATAAAGTCCATAAGTTGGGTTCACCATTTGTCCTCCATGCACTCTCCACCTACCCAGGACAATCCGGTCAATCCACCACATACACGTGTCGGCCCGATGACATCATCTCAGAGTCATCCCTCTAGTTGTCATCCTCTGTCTTTAAATGTGCTACATCCCCCACATTTTTCTCTTGACCACTGTCCTTTTCCTCTATAATAATATATCGGTCGAATGCTAGTGCAGAACCCTTCTCAGAATATTTGCCACTCTGACTCGTCTCGTTACGTCTCTTTCGGTCGTGGGGTATTTAGTCAATCTGGTGCCTTTATGTTTATAGTTATTTCTTTTCTTTAAAAATGAAAAATAATGCACTTGAGATCCTACAAGCTCATGAAGTCAAGACTGCCACTGGTCTGGAGCCTCTCATAGACACCCAATCCCATATTCGTGACCCATTATATCCATTTCACATGGCCAAGAAGTGCTTTGAACTAATGAGTTACAAATGGCAAGAGGAGGACCTATTTAGGGTAGTTGACTTAGGATTATATTACCAAATCGCCCCTTCCATTCATCTTTTCTCTCAGTTCGTCTCTTGGCTCTCTGAGGCCTACATTGAGAAAAAATAGTATTTTGTCTCCTCTCAAGCACAAAGATACTAGAAATTACCCCTCATCTTATCTAAGAAGCCTTGTGTTACCTTTCATCCTCTACCAGTCTAGAGTTCACCAAAGTAACACTCATTTAGCACTACACGAGCCATGTCACCGAACAACAGAAATCCCTCCTTCAAATAAACACAATTTTAAAATCACCAAACCTCCCTACAGTTGATAAGTTTCCTCTTTCTCTGTTTGTAGACCCTATTCAGCCTATCCTGTCGGTGATTTTTGGAATGTTATGGGAAGATTATCCCAGTCGGGTCACCAATGCTTATCTAGGTTTTATGGATCAAATTATGTAGCCTCATATGGTCTTGGATATCCCTTCATTGTTAGATGTCGCTATAAAAACCCAACTTTAGCACGTGAACACTTTAAATTTCTTCAAATATTACTCATTATTGTTTTATCTATTAATTTTCGCACATGCCAAAAAAATTGAATGTGTAGGTTTCGCTAAATTCTCCCACAGAGGAAGGGAACCTATGTCTATGTTTGAATGGACTACCTCTGTTCACCATAATTATCATGATGAGGGTTATTCCAATTATATATTAGAATTCATGTCCATATCCTATAAATTCATTCATGGGGTATCCCCACCTCTAATATTTCCTGAACAAAAGGAGATGCTCCAATTCAATGAGGAATATTGTATAAGGGATTGGTACTTATTCAAGGACCACTCATAACTTCGAGTGTATGGCTAAAAACTACCCCCTCTCCATTTTCCAATACTCATTCCCATGAGAATATTTGCTCTAGAATTTATGATACAATGCCTTGGATAAAACCTAGTGCATTTTGTCCCAGCAAAGAAAGGGTACATGTTTAAAATCCCGAATGTAGTAGGACCTTTCATCATCAACTCAAGACATGCATCTCCTTTGATTGAAGAAGTCCTCAAGAAAATGAAATTCCAGCAAGGTGATAACTGGCACTATGATCCTAAGGGGGTTATCTCCCAAAGGAGAGAAAAGATCAAAGCTTCAACATATGTACATGAGCCTAGACTGGCCATTGAATGGAAAGCTAAATCTAACTCCTGGCCTTTGGATACAAAAATGGAGACTGAGACCCCTACTGAAGACAAAAAGTAAAAATGAGCCAATGATCAAGTTGACGACATGGATGAGGAAGAAGGAGTATACATAATTGTTACACAAAATTTTTTCACTATCCCTGCAATCCCCATCTTTCCAATTGGAGGGTCATTTCCGTGATCAATAAATAGTGTCATGCCTTACAAAGACCATCATTGTATCCCTTTACATGAGAGTAATATTCCGTCTGTTGACAATTCCCTGAGCAGAGACTAAAAAACCCTTGTTTTTTCCTTGGCGCGAGTAGTCAGTTATGCCCTCGCGCTAAAGATGAAGATTAACACTGGGCCCCGCACCAGCTAGCACTCTATCTCAGTTAGCCACCCGTGCTGAGCTATTTATGGAATGCTTTTTAAAAATAGAGGTGAAGATTCCACTCCAACGACTTCGAGGATGAGTCAATGCGATTAGTTGAACTGGATAAACCATGGACTCCCTCCTTTAGTTTATGGCTTCCACCTCTTATGGGAACTCCCTAAAGGATAGGCCTCCCTCCCACCTTTGTAGGGATCCTAACCTCCTCCTTTTCCTCTATAAAAAGAAGCTATCTCTCTTTGCATAAGCTAGCTAAACATGAAGAATTGAACATAATATAGATGAACTATTGAAGAGATAGAATAATAAGGAATTACGTTTAGAGATCTTGCATCCATGCCTTCATCCCATCCGAATTCCCTGATGAGCATCTAAGACACACTTCGGCTGAACCCCATTGGAGGAGACTGCGACGTTAAAGCATTGGTTGTAACTCTTCCTTCTATCAATACATATACATGACTATTGTTTGGTTCCCATTTTGTATTATGTTAGATGTTTAATGCAATATTCTTAGCCCTCTTTGACTGGCTAGTAGTTATGAATGAAATTATTTTGTCGTATGTTGTTCTTGTTTATTGTTCTATGAGCAGGTATTCGAGCACGACTGCGGAATGGTTGTGACTTTCCAAGGAGGGAGCGATAGGCCACCACCACTATAGCCACAATGACAATGTTTGATTCCAGGTAGGTCGATATACCATGTCATCTTTTCATTCAGTAATTAGGAATCAATACTCTAGCATATCTCTTTGTTTCTAGACCCACTCTAGGGCTACAGGGATCATCTCTTTCCACAGAGAGGATTTACCTGCTTAACGAAAATCAAGAGAAAAATACTAAAAGAACCTAAAGGACAAACCTAAGAAGAAGAAGATGAGGTGGTCCCTAAGATGGTGGACTGAAGGTCAAATTGACCAGGCTTTAAAATCACCCTGAAGAGTCCTCCTTCACCCACAACATCCACTTCTACACAGGTGGTCATCTCAGGAGAAGGTCCGTTAGGTGCAGGAACAAGTTAGTCTATAGGAGAAGAAATCAACGAGAGAGGCAGAAAAGTGATGGAACAAATAAGAACAAAAATAGCCCATCACATTGATAAACATCACACTAGGATTTTGGAAGAAACATTGGATATTTAAAGAGATCAAATGGTGTTGTTTGTGAAACACCCACCCACTCAGCCACTGCCCTCATGGGTGCAGTACAAGGCTCTAGATCTTATTCTCAATTTGGAATTGATTCTTTTGGATGAAAAGATGAATATCCACCAGCAGATTTGGCAGATGCTCTTCAACGAGTTCAGGAAGTATACCATGACCATGGATAAGGCTCAAAAGTTGCTGGAGAGAACAGTGGCTACTCTTAAACAAGAAAGGGAAAATTCTAGGGCCTTTACACAACAGGTCGAGACCTATAAGAAAATTATCACCGGAAAAAGTGCAGCTTCTGAAGGAAAGTCAACCATTGAAGCTCTCCTCGAGATATCTCAGAAAGATGTCTAGGACCTAAGGCATAGAATTAAACTTATCGATGGAGAAAATATCCAAACCCCTGAGCTTGCCTAGGTAGAAAGGGAGGAGGATTTCTTGGATAAAAATCTTCTTGATTTGAATTATGAAGTCATAAAGTTGAAGCATCGATTAGCAGAGCTACAACAAAAGCTGTACACCCACGTATGCATTGTGGTCGTGCCTGGTGACACTCAAAACCCCGTGAACTAGCTCACTACGACACTCACCAAGCTCCAACTCTCCCTGGGTGAAGTGAATATGACAGAAAGAGATATCGATGCAACTCGGGAGGCTTTATCTCTAAACTAAAAGAAGTTTGAAAGAGTCAAAGAAGAATTTGACTTTGCTTCTAAGAATTTGCAGGAGGCGAATAAGAAATTTTCATATCTAGAACTCAAAGGTAATATGTCCCTGGTCAAATCTATATGAATTATATGGGATGATATCATCTCATAAATGAAAATCCATTTGCAACACCTTATGTTGGTAAATGAAAAAGGTCACAATTCGAAACTAAACGAATCGACTAGAGGTAGGCAAGGAATCTGGGGTTGAGAACTCTCTGATTGCAAGGAAATACATCCAATTCATAAATGAACTACTAGTGGAGGGGTTAAGGACCATTAATGTGGTGGATAAATTTGGCATTGTTATGTAATTTATGAGAATTATTCAAAAGGAAGATGCTTGGGTCAAGGCTGAAGAGTGTTTGGTGCTAGTCACCAAGAGAATTTAGGTTTTTGACGCAAAATTTGAGAAGGTGATCGATTTGGGACTACCTACCTGCTGGGATTAGGAAATATTTTTTATACAATGGGACACCTATGAGCAGAAGGTAGTCGTGGTTAAAAGCAGGGTGGATGTTAGGTCTGTATATTATTATTTTCAAGAAATTTCCATGAATTTTTTTCGGAAGAAAAGAAAGTTGAATTACAGGGTATCGCAGGGAAGCCGAGAAATATAAATGAACAATTATTTGATGATACAAATGAAAAAACCTCCTTTCTATATATAGGATTCCATAGGGTAACAATATAATCCTAGCCGAACTAAAAATAATATTGTAAGGGCACAAAAATAACAATAGTGAGCTTTTATGGGGCATAAAAATAACAATATGGGGATTGCAAGGTTACAAAAATAACAGTAAGGGGGCTACAATAACAATAATAAGGGACTACACTAGTAATATAGGGACCTGACAGTGGACCCTACCCATGAGAAGACATCCAAGTTGAAGGGTGAGACCGTCGTGGCCTGTTTGAGGAACTAATTTCTCCCCTTGGGAATGACAAGAAAATTGTTCTGTGCTAGCTTGGAATACTCAGAGATGACTCAGCATTGAGCCATGAATGATCTATATATTCATGCTCCCGTGCCTTCCTTAGTCCTGTGGAAGAAATTTTATGAATTCATTTACCCTCCAACTATTCATGTCGTCTCACCTGCCAGACCAGTTCCACAGTCTTCACCAAGAACTCCAAAGTCTTCACAATAGGCTTTGTGTTCCTCTCATCAAGCTTCACATACATTTTGCCATGCCTCGCACTCTCCATAACATCCTCTCTATAGATGAAGTTTTCAAGACGTTGCCAACAAGTCACTGTTTATTTTTACTTTTACTTTTATCTTTACTGTTATAATTATAGTTCCTCAACAAATACTTTGTTATTTTCAGTTATCCATATGTGCTTGAGGCTCACTTAAATTTGTTATGATGAATGTACTAGTAAATAAAGAAATAATATCTGGGTGATGGACCCTCTTTGAAAAATTTATAAAGAGAGCAACCTGGAACAAAATAAAGGTTCATAATTTTTGTGACAAATTTTGCTCGATTGTCCTAAGGGACTTTCACAACATTTTGGTATGTAATGTATGTTTTTGAAGATGAATTGGTATATATATATATATGTATATATATACACAACTTGATTCCACCTCAAATTTGTATGGAGAATGTAAACTTTCTTATGTGTTATATTGGCATTTATTTACAGTTTTGCTTATGAGATTTCATATTATCGTAGCCACTGGGATTGCATATCTGTGTTCAGGAATTTGTTTTGATTTGTAAAAGGTGATAAAAACTCTTTGAATAGTGTTACACCATTTTTTGGTCATCTAACCTATTATCATTAGATGGACCCAAGTACACCATGTAAGACCAATTTTACCCTAAGTAAAATTTCTTTCACTATGTAAAATAACTTAATAAAACACATTTATTAGGTTGTTTATAGTCTAAACAGGAAACCCCAAAAGGAAATATTAAACAAATCTATATTTGTTTGATTTTCCTCATGGAATAATTAATTAAACAATAATTTAATTATTATTCCTGGTCATATTTAACCCAAAACAAGGAAATTAATTAGATAAATCTTTATTTATCTTATTATTTTCTAGGAATGATTATTTAAATCTTCTTTAAATAATATTCCTTGTTAAATATGACTAAATCATTATTTATCTAATTATCATTCAACCACTTCCTTAAAATAATAAATAAATCATTTATTTATTTATGATTTACAAACAAAGGGATTTGACCCAAGTCAAATACCTTTTCCCTCCAACAAATATACTAAAATATTCCATAAAAGGTGGATCTAGATTTGGTTAATATTGTTTTAATCATGCACCAAGATCTAGAATGACTTAATATTTTGTTATAAATATAAGGGTTTTCCCATTCATTTGTCACCTTTTTTTTCCTATTAGATCACTGTGGATCTATGCTCTTGGTCTGACTTTGAGCCATTATCATTGTCAAATTTTCCATTATTTCACTTTGTGAGCTCCGTTTGAGTTCTATGTTTTTCTTGGTTTTCTACACCAACAAGAGAGAGAAATTCTAGATTTGAAGTGCTGAGGACTTTCAAGAACCCATCCGATTGAGGAGAATTGGAAACACCTTTCTTGTTTTCCTCCCAGGTGCCCTTAATATAAAATTCTTTCAAAAATATTGTTCTTTTCTTTTCTATTGGATGTATGGAGAAAAACCTTATTTTCATTGCTTAATGTCTTTTTATGCATAGATATTGATTTGTGCAACATTTGTCTTGATCAACTAACTGCAGATCTGAAGATATTGGCAGCCATATTTGATGTTAGGGCTATAAGTTATGTGTAGCTAAAGTGCTCTTTTTTCGTACAATTCGACAAAATATTCATACTAACAAATAGTACATGGAGGTAAATTCATTAAATATCCTCCATGAATTCAATTGTTTCATATTCTCAATGTTGACCCTTTCTTCTAGTTTTTAGCGTGTTGTGGCTCTTATTATGTTCAAGCCCAATGTGTTGAATACTCATCTTCTTCGTCTACACCACTATAATATAATGCCAAATTCTTTCTGTAAAGATGTGAATGCCCTTGTTGAATATTACATGTTGTCCTTCTTGACACACAGTACATGACCATCTAATTTGTTATTATATGAATCAAAAGTAGTGAACGTTATGAACCATCCAATATAAATCTTTAATGTGAAGATCTAGGTCCTATTAAGTAAATCTCAAGACCCTGTTAAGATTTCCTAGCCAATGGTCTATTCATCAACCCATAGACTTTATTTAGGAGCTACAACATATTTTTGGCTCCAATGTCGAGGAATGAATTAGAAGACCTTTCACTGGGATACGACAAGTTTTCACCGTTCAGTTAGCTAAGCGCGAAGGGTTTTGGGTTGTACACCTCTCACCTTGGTGACTCCACTATATAAATATAGGTCTAATCAATCATGGCTTTTACGAGGCGTCATACCCGGTCAAACACCTATCAGCAAAATATAACTTCCATATCTGACCACGAGAAGCTAATAGTTAGAAATGTTTGGAAAGAAAAGGATCCCAATCAACACAACCCACCTCCTTTCTCTCTTGAATAATCCTCTTCCAGCTCTTAGAGAGCCATCATAAATTGTGTGAATTTTTATGCCCAGTTATTATAATATCCCCCATAAGGAGACTCTACTCTCTACTCATTCAATTCTACAGTCAAAATCAAAGCAGAGTTTGTTCGTACACCCTTCCTTGCTTTCTACCTGCCACTTAAGACATAATAAATCAAATATAACGCAATTAACTTTATTCCTATCAAGGTGAACACCCAGCTAACTCCATTCTTACCAGTCACTCCTCAGATTATTCCTTTTCAAATTCACACAGTGAATCTACCTCCTACCTTCTTGCATAACATGGTCATTCCCAGTTTTCTTCTGAACAAGTATGATCTGCTGGACTTACCATAAATTTTGAATGATATGCCACAAGAATATTTTAAGCTTCTTCCCCTATTCATAGGAGAAGATAATATTTCAGCACAAAGACACATTGAAAATTCATGTGCCTTTGCATAAAACTTGAGCGTTGAACACATCGACGTGGTGCAGAGGCTTCTTGTCTAGTCTTTGGATGGTTAAACCCAAAATTGTTTTAAGTATTTATCTGATAAATACGTCACCAACTGGGAGGAAATGGAAAATTATCTCACACAAAAGTGGGGGGAGAAAATGGATCATGGTTATATTCTCATAGAGTTCATTGCTATGAAGAAGAGACATAACAAAGATGTCATAGATTTCATTAAAAGGTTAAACAAGTTATATAATATTCTTATTGCAGAGAAAAAGACTCCCTAAGAAGTATCTAAAGTGTTTTCCATTGGATATTTTTAACCCGAGTTTGGATTTACACTCAGAGAAAGGAAATCTAGGTCCTTGGACCAAATTTAAACTAGTGCTCTAGAAGTCGAAGCTAACTTTGCTTCCACTGGAAAAATTCAGGGGAATATTGATCATGGAGAGATAGGAACAGGAAAGGAGGAGGACAACTCATCAAATTAGGAGTGAGAAACCCAAGAGAAGAAGATATAAGAGATGAATAATTTTATCATGAACTTTTCTAACAAGCTAGTAAAGTTAGAGTTAGAAAGTCAAAGTTTTTCACCTCGCCAAAATAAAATGATTCCCAATATAGGTTTTAATCCACAGTACAAGAGACCTCCACTCTAGTTGTTGCAAAGAGAAATGAAATGGAAGCAATATCATATCCAACCCCCACTGTATTTAGAGGAAGAGTTGGAAGGACAAGCATATGAGATTACGAAAACACAAGAGAATCAATTCTTTGTTTATTATGATGAAGAAGCTAAAATTGCATTACATTAAGAAGGGGGCGAGGAGCTTGAGATTCCCCAATATGATGGTAATATTAATATCTATTGTAGAAAATTTTTAGATTTCATGCAGGCTCGGTTACACAGGAAGTATGATCTCAGATCTTTAAGAAAGAGGTTCCACACGCAAGATAAAAGTGAAGATCCAGGGTCTCAAGGATCTCCAGGTGAGTTAGAAAAGGGGAATAATCCATTATATAAATTTTTCCCCAAGGAAATTACACCCTTGAATCCCCTCCTTCATAAGCTAGAAACCTCAAAAATTGAAAAATCCCTTATGCCACTGCATCCCCTCAGCAACAAAGATAAGGAACCCAATGGAATTTCCTCTATCAAAAAGAATCTAGTCGTGTTCAATCTGTAAAAATAATTAGAAAAGGTCAAGATCCCTGTGTCAATAACCGATTTTTGGAAACAAAACTCCTACAAGGACTGAGTGTCTTAGTTTATGTTCCCTCATACTACAGCCCCTGTCCTTAACAGTCTTAATCTCCAAGAGGAAAGAAATATGGTAGTATTTGGGCCTCATGTAGAAGAACAAGATCCATCGACTCCACCATTTTATGTGACCTTAGTAGTACATGGACTTATACTCCACAAATATATGTTCTATTTAGGAGCTTCACACAACTTGATGCCCTTATCATTCATGGAGAAGATAGGGTTGCAAATCACCCAACCTTATAAAGAATTTTACTCTTTTGACTCGAAGAGGGTTAAGTGTTTGGGGATGATAAAATATCTTGTGGTGAATTTGGCCCAAATCCTAGCGAAGAGTGTGGTAATGGATATCATGGTGGCATACATACCACCCAAGTTTTTAATGTTTCTATCCCGATCACGGGGATCCAAAATTTGAGGTTATATAAAAGTTTCCCTAATGTATGCCACCATCCCACTTTTCAGAGGAGAAGAGAGGAGGCTATATAGAGAGTGGAGTGTTGTAAAGATGGTCACAAAAGTTGATGGCTCTAAAAATTCTCTAGTATATGGTAAAGAAAGTGAATTCTCATTCCTATTAATAGAAGAGGATGATTTCATCTTAGGAGAGACACATACCTTTCCCCCGATTCAGATAAATTAGAAAGTTTTGAAAGTTGGTGAAGTACGGACATTGTAGTTCGATGGAGTCTACTCAAAATAAGGTAATGGATTTGGAATATTTCTAATCTCACCTGAGGGTTTTTAATACCTCTTTCATTCAAACTGGAATTTGAAGCCACCAACAATGTGACCGAATATGAAGCCTTGCTCTTGGGCTTGCAAATGGCCCAAAACTTAAAAATTATTTGGAGATTCAGAATTGGTGGTAAATAAAGTAAGGAATAAATTCCAAGCAAAGAATCCATGGCTTAGAGATTATATAAATGAGGTATGGGACCTGATAGAAAAAAATTCTTGGCTTTCAATATTCAGCTCATGCCCCATGAAAGGAACCAGATTGAAGATTCGCTAGTTGTGGCTTCTATTAGTTTCTGATGTCTTAAGAATCCCCTCCTGAGATATGAGATTGAAGTCAGGTATAGACCCTCCATTCCTGACAATGTAAAGTAGTGGAATTTTTTTGAAGAATATGAGAAAATAAATCATTTTATGGAAGTTTTAGGAGATTTGTATAATTCAATTATCGATCAAGACAGGGAGTTCATGAAAGAAGTGCATGGTTCAACCTAGGAAGAGACCATTATTGTGATATTCCCAAATTTTCACTTCATATTTGGAATATTAGAGTACTTGATTTTCTTAATGAATTAAGTAAATAAAAGGGTGGAGGGACCCACGATTCTCAATATGAATAAATATCCACTTTGTGTGTGTCAATGTGGATTAATTTAGCCTAGATCTGCATAACAAGGTAGTTGAGCAACTTATAATGTGAATGAAATTGGAGAACTTGTCTCATCAATGAGATAGATCATGGAGGTTGATTCAGTCAACTAAGATCCTGAAGGGATCAAACAGAGGATGATTCAGTCAACTAAGATCTTGAATATGTCAAAGATTATGGGACATTCATGATAAGCGATGGAGGACGTTGTGCCAACAAGGCACACTTGATGGAAGGTGTACATTACACCTAGACATGATGGTTGACTTGGTCAAAAAGCGTCGTCCAACTTGGAGGATCTTGTCCGCATGAGACAACGCGGTCTAGATGAGGGCCAAGGCTTGGGAAGGATAAAATTTTATATAAAGAAGATGAAGGCAAGGATGAGGGCATGTTGATTATTTCTTGATGTAAGATCTTTTCAGATCCAACATTGTCATGTAACATTCCACTGCTTTCTTGGGTTGTTTAGCAGAGATTGCAGGTGCTGTTTAGCACAGGGTGTTCCTGGTTGGAAATCCCACCTCTTCCTTAGAGTGGCTATAGAAAGAGTTTTTTTACTTCATTCTACATCAGGCTTTAAGTGCCACATCTCTTTTCCTACTTTCTGCAGAACAATCATGTTCAGAAATTGTAGATTTCTAAAGATCAGTTTGGAAGGAGGAAGTTGTCTTTAGTACTTTAGCTGGAGAATTAGTGAGGGTTTATTCCTATCACCTTGGGCTTAAATATCAGATTCACAAAGCTTCATTGCATATCTGGCATCAGGCCAAAATTTATTTACCTCCCAGCAGTAGTCTTCCCTTCAGGAATAACATTGTTCATTTTGTAGATCTAAAAGGAGGAAGGAATTTTCTAGTATTTCAGCTAGCAATCCTGTGAGGGATCATTCCCTCACATTTCCATCAGTATTACCATCATCCTGGAGTCTATTGCGGCATTTTTTAGTAGGCAGAAGGCCTCTCGTTCCCTCACAGCGAATTTTTTAGAGGCAATTGTGTTGCAGCAGTTGCAATCATCATTGGAGGATTGAGAAGAGATCTAGAGCTTCTAGATCATAGATCTGAAGAAGGGATCAACCCTTCAAGGAGAGATATGATCTGATATCATATTTTAGCCATCTATTTGTCAGATCTAGCTTCAGATTTGTATTTCTGAGCAGATCAAGGATCAAATCCTAGGGAGGTGATTTTCCAAAGTTGCAGATCTGGAAAATCCTTTCTTGGTTATCTTGGGAATCCATCACATTGGCCAGATCTTGAATCTTGGCATTATACGAGCTCCAGTTTTGAGTAGATCTGCATTTCCCTTTTCATCCTACAACTATATGTTCATATTCTGCTGAAGGGACAACACAGTATTTGCTGCAGAGCCTCTCTAATTACACTGTACCTGTTGTAGCTTGTTTTCTAGGTACTTCTAGACCATCTCTTTTGGATAGATTTGCTCATATTTTGTATATGGTGTATATGATTATTCTCCAATATAATAAAATGGCTCATATTATTTGAAAATTCTGATGTTGTCTTAAGATTTATTTTTTATCTTTCTGTAAGTTCTTATATTGTGTGAAGTATTACTGCATTCTCCCTTTTGGGATATTACAGTGGCATCAGAGCATGATCTTTGGCTCAGCTTGTGGACACTTCATATTTTGCATATAAGAAGAAGAAAATAGATGAGATCTATCATGGAGGAAGATAATTCTGCCACTTATTTCTTTAGATCTATGCAAGATATCTCCAAGGAGGAAGGGTAGAAAGAAGTTCCAAGAACAAGATGTGATGAGGAAGGTCCCAACACTTCCTATCAGTAAAGAAGAAAACCAGAGAATCCTAGATCTCCTCATAGATCCACTATGCCCAATTTCTTTGAATAAGGTGAAGGGTGTAGAAATGAAGAGAGGAATGAACCTGAGACTCATGAGGCTCTCATTTTATATCTTGAAGAGTACAAAGCAGAGTCTAGATCATTCAAGGAGAAGCTACCTCTCCAAAAATTCCTCAAAATCAAAGAAGAAAGAGGATCCTATAGCAGAAATAGAAGGAATAGGCATAATAGATTCTATTTTCCTACATTTTATGGATCCTCCTCAAGAAATTTTAAGGCTTGGAGGAGAGATTTAGATACATTTCTCAGACTACATCTTGTAGCTGAAGAAGAGGCTGTTCAAATTGCAGCACTTCATCTCTTAGATGAAGCCAATGATTGGTGGTTTGGTCACATGGAGCATGCAAAGGTGACTAAATATTCAGATTTATTTCACAAGTTGAGGAAGGAATTTGATGGGAGAAAACCAGAGATGTGTCACAAAGTGACATTTCCTAAGGAGAAAGATGTCAGTCTTGTCACTTTGGGAAAGAAGTCACTACATTCACCACCAACTGCAGAAGTACTTGCATCCGAAGAAGAGACACTTGAAACTTTGCAAGATAGTCTTGACCTCTTAACACATAGAATCCCATGCATGATTAAAGATATACATGAGGAAGAGGAGGGATATTCTGGTGCTAGTACACTTGGAGAATAACATCTATCACTCTTACCAGCAGTTGGAGGTACTATTTTCCTGGTTGGAGGAACTCTTGTGTTCTTTCAAGAGGTTCCCACATATCATTGGATCCAAGGTATGCATACACATTCATCACATATTGTTTTAGTAGATCTTATTGAAACTTGTGGGGACATGCCATCAGGGCCAATGCATAACCAAGGGTTGGAACATAGTGTTGATTTGAAGCAGCAACATATCACAGCGCAAAGCACCCTTGATGTAATCAAGGAGGAGATGAAAATCTATCCCAGTTTGTCATGGATGGACTACATTCAACCTCTTGAGTTGAAGTGTATAGTTTCAGAAGAAGGGATGAGCATAATCCTTTCTACAATGATTGGTTATGAGATCAATATTGTACCTTTATTTGAGACATTTTATGTATTGCCTTGCAGATCTACAACATTGTCACTTAGAAGCAATGATAATGATGAGGTCCCATCATTCTTGGAGCATTCTGAAGGTAGCTTCACTCATGAAGAAATGGAGGTAAAGATGATAAATGGTAGACATCTTGAGATGAGAAACGTTTTCTCCTTTCTAGATGACCATTTCTCAATGAGAATCTCACAGCTCAAAGAGAAACTTCTACCTATAGCAGATCCAGAACCCCATTGGTTTTGGAAGGCCATGGATGAGAAGAAGGTCTCATTAAGAGATCTCATTGGAGGTGCACTTCAACATTTCATGGAGTGCAAAGTTCTTCATCGGTTTGGGGAAGATGGTATTCTACAAAGGGAGGATACCATGATTATGTAGCACATCACTCATCTTCCATATTGGGGTGAGTGGATGAGGTGCAAAGGGTTGCATGAACACTTGCAGATTTAGATGGGCCAGCAAGCTTGGTTACGTTGGTTTCCCTTGGTAGGTTCTTGTCACTTCCAGAAGGCTCCTATTTTTTTTATCCATGCCTTGAAGAATACTTATGAAATGAAGAAGGAGGCATGGCTGCACTGCCTGCTCTTGGGTGAGTATGGTTACCACCCAATAGCTCATAATTTTCTGATTCATGCCTTGTATATCAATGATATAATGTATCAAATGAAGGCATTTTCATTTTGGTTTCACTTGAGAGATATTGGCCACCACATGATATCTCCTATGTCTATGTGTTTTTTCTTGGGTAAATCTTGGCATGATGCTCTCATAATGTGCATTGATGATGTCTCTTTGTATTGGGCTGATGTGACATTCCATATTCCCATTAGTATGTTTTTGCTTCATGATGCACATGAGGAGGAAAGGAAGCAGCAAGATCTCTTCTTGCTTTGGTTTCCTTTGGGGGAGTTTGGCTTGTCCATCATACATGGAGGGGATGGAGGATGGCAGCAAAGGGCCTTACTCCAGTGGTTACTCTTAGGGGAATATGGTTTGACATCCTTGTATACCCATATCGCTCCTTTCCTTCTTCTTTTGCATAGAATTGGAATAATGATTGGATCCAACAAGGCCAACAGGGCTAAGTATGGGAGCATATCAATGCTCAATAAAATTCATGAAACATGGGATGGAGAAATGTATTGTGTAATTGAGGTTTTCCTTTGTAAAGAGAGCCACCTTATTTTATGCACCTCATGTATTTATGATGATGTTGGACATCATATGGTTGTCACTTGGTACTTCATGATGGAAGGAGGTCATCTAACCATACAGTTAGAAGTCATTCTTTATGATTTTAAAAGACAACTTTGGAACCAAACATGCATAACCCTATGCAGAAAATGGAGGAAGCCTTCCTTATGTGGATGTCATTTGGAGGGGAATAGATGGATTTTCATATACATTTGGACTTTCTTGAGGACAAGCAACATTTTTCCATGGGGGACTGTAATATTCCCAAATTTTCACATCATATTTGGAATATTATAGTCCTTGATTTTCTTAGAATTAAGTAAATAAAAGGGTGGAGGGACCCACAATCCTTAATATGAATAAATATCCACTTTATGTGTGTGAATGTGGATTAATTTAGCCTAGATTTACATAAAAAGGTAGTTGAGCAACTACTAATGTGAATGAAATTGGTGAACTTGTCTCATTAATGAGATAGATCATGGAGGTTGATTCAGTCAACTAAGATCTTGAAGGGATCAAACAGAGGATGATTCAGTCAACCAAGATCTTGAAGATGTCAAATATTATGGGACATTCATGATAAATTGATGGAGGATGTTGTGCCAACAAGGCACACTTGATGGAAGGTGTACATTGCACCTAGACATGATGGTTGACTTGGTCAAACAACGCAGTTCAACTTGGAGGATCTTGTCCACATGAAATAGTGCAGTCTAGATGAGGGCCAAGGCTTGGGAAGGCTCAAATTTTATATAAAGAAGATGAAGGAAAGGATGATGGCATGTTGACTATTTCTTGATGTAAGATATTTTCAGCACTGGAATTTTCATGTGACATTCCACTTCTTTCTTGGGATGTTTAGCAGAGATTGCAGGTGTTTTTAAGAATAGGGTGTTCCTAGTCGGGAATCCCACCCCTTTCTTAGAGTATCTCTAGAAATATTTTTTTTACTTCATTCTACATCAGGCTTTAAGTGCCACATCTCTTTTCCTACTTTCTGCAGAACACTCATATTCAGAAACTGCAGATTTCTGAAGATCAGTTTGGAAGGAGGAAGTTGTCTTCAGTACTTCAGCTGGAGAACTGGTGAGGTTTTATTCCTATCAACTTGGGCTTAAAGATAAGCTTCCCACTGCTTCATTGTAGATATAGCATCAGGCCAAAATTTATTGACCTCCTAGCAGCAGTCTTCCCTTCAGGAATAACGCTATTCATTTTGCAGACCTAAAAGTAGGAAGGAAGTTGCTAGTTTTTTAGCTAGAAATCCTGTGAGGGATCATTCCCTCACATTTCCATCAGTATTACCACCATCCTGGAGCCTATTGTAGCATTTTTCAATAGCCAGAAGGCCTCTCTTTCCCTCACAGCATAGTTTTTAGAGGCGATTGTGTTGCAGCAGATGAAATCATCATTAGAGGACTGAGAAGCTAGATCTAGAGCTTATAGCTCATAGATATGAAGATGGGATCAAGCCTTATAGCATAGATCTGATCTGATATCATATTTCAACCATCTATTTGTCAGATCTAGGTTCAGATATATATTTCCCAGCAGATCAAGGATCAAATCCTAGGGAGGTGATTTTCCAAAGTTGCAGATCTGGAAAATCCTTTCTGGGTTATCTTGGGAATCCATCACATTGGCTAGATCTTAAATCTTGGCATCATCCGAGTTCCAGTTTTGAGTATATCTGCATTTCCCTTTTCATCCTGCAACTATATGTTCATATTCTGCTAAAGGGATAGTGCATTATTTGCTGCAAAGTCTGTCCAGTTATGTTGTAACTATTGTAGCTTGTTTTCTGGGTTCTTCTAGGCCATCTCTTTGGCTAGATCTGCTCATATTTTGTACATGGTGTAACTAATTCTTCTCCAATATAATAAAATGAATCATCTTCGCTGTAAATTATGATGTTGTCTTAATATTTATTGTTTATCTTGTTGTAATTTCTTATATTGTGTGAAGTATTACTGCATTCTCCCTTTTGGGATATTACAATTGTTGGGAATAAATACCTACAGTTGAAAGGGAATAATATTCCAATAGGGCTTATTCCTTTGGAAATTTTTTTCAACTCCAATGACGTCCCTTCCAACACTTGCAGGGAAGAACTCGATGACCACGTGGAAGGTTACAACATTGGTTCAAAGGAAGAACTGAAGTTCATCAAACTAGAAAAAAGGGTCCTTGAGGTTTTCAAGAAGAGGTATTTAAGTCTCTTCAAAACTTATAAATATGCATTTTCTTGGTGTTGAAAATATTTGAAAAATTTTGATACATGTATTATGTAACATAAATTCCTCTGAAAAAAGGATCAAAACCTTATAAGAAAAAACTGAGGAAAATTAACCAACTCCTCCTCCCTGGTATAAAAAGGAAGCGAAGAAATTACTACATGCGAAGATCATTTTACCTCTCAGATATTCAGATTGGGAGGCCAACTTAGTCCCGATGAGAAATAAGAATGGATAAATAACGCTATGTGTGATTTCAAGAACCTAAACAGAGCCTCCGTGGAGGATAATTACCCACTACCAAATATGGATCATATCTTGCAAAAAGTTGTCGGGTCCACCTGAATGTCCATCATGGATGGGTTCTCTAGGTAAAATCAAGTGCCAGTACACCCCGACAACTAGAAAAAGACCTCTTTCACCACGCCTTGGGTAACTTTCTTGTATTTCAGGATGCCTTTCGGTCTTATAGACATGGGAGCCACGTTTCAAAGGGCGATGGAAATAGCCTTTATGGGAGACCAAGACAAGTTTATGGTGTTGTTCCTAGACAACATCATTGTTTTTTCTAAGATTGATGAAGAATGGACACTTAATGCTAGCCTTTGAGAAGCGTAGGAGATATGGCTTATCACTGAATCCAAAGAAGTCACAATTCGCCTTGCATGAAGGGAAATTGTTGGGGCATATAGTGGTGAAAGAGGGAGTCAAGATGGACCCAAAGTGGGAAGAAACTACAAATAACATCTCATTACATAGGAGCAAGAAGGAAATCCATTTTTTCTTGGGTAGAATAAAATTCCTGAGGAGATTCATCTTGAATTATGCAGAAATGGTCAAAGACATCATTGATATGTTAAAAAAGAACAATTAAGTCAAGAGGACAACATCATCTCGATAATCCTTTGCACGAATTGAAGAGCCTTTTGCAGAGGCACCTGTGATAGTTGGCCCCGACTACTTGAAACCTTTCTTTGTATTCTTGTTCTCTTCTCCTCACATAATAGTTGTGGAATTGTTGCAAAAGAATGATGAAGGGTATGAAAAACAAAATATTTTTTTAGCCAGGTACTAAGAGAAGCCGATTTTAAATACAATATCCTGGAAAAGTAGGTATACTCCCTAGTCAAAGCCCTCAAAGCCTTCAGGATGTACATCATTGATTCTAACATAGTATCATATGTACCCACAACTACAGTCAAATACATCCTCATATAGGGAGACATCGAGGGGAAGAGGGGAAAATGGAAAACTAAGGTACATGAATATGAGATGGATATCAAGCCCACAAAATTGATCAAAGGATAGGCCTAGCCAAAATTCTATCAAAATCAACCTTCCAGATGTTGGAGATAAATATACTAGTCGAGACATAGGTGGGAAATGGAAAAACATATCCACAGATGGGGATCGTGACCACGACACAAAATACTCAGATGAAGTACCTGGTTTCCCGTTGGTATAAAGACATAGTTGAGTATTTTTTTTTGAGATGATCATTGAACATCGACAAAGTTAAGTACCAAGCCGTATGATTGTAATCTCAAAAATTTATCATCACCAATGGTCCACTGTATTAGAGAGATTCAGTAGGAACCTTACTCATGTGCTTGGTAGAAGATGAATTCCAACATGTGATAGATGAGTTTCACGACTACCTATGTGGGGGAAATTATACTTGGTAGGTGACCATGCATAAAATACTAAAGGGTGGATTCTTCTGGCCTAAGATGTTTGGATATGTTCATGCTTACATCCAGGCATGCGAGAATTACCAATTGTTCATAGAGAAACAAAATTTCTCCTATTTTCCTCTAATGCCTGTTCATGTGGAGGAACCTTTCAGACAGTTGGGACATGATTTCATTCATGAAATCCATCAACCATCTAGTGGTCAACATTCATGGATACTAAGAGCCACTAATTATTTCACCAAGTGGGTTGAATTCATACCTTCCAGGAACACCATGAATGTGCTAGTCATGAAGTTGATAGAGGAAAAAATACTCTCTGGGTTTGCCTATCTAATGAAGATATTAACAGATAATGCCCTAGCATTAAAATCAGCAAGGTTTATGAACTTTTTTCAAAAATACAACATCTTGCTATGTCATTTAACCACGTATTACGTACAGGGGATTAGATTGGTCGAGTCTTCAAATAAGACCCTGGTAAGGATATTGAATAAAAAACTCAGAAGAACTGGGATTCACAACTGAGGTTCTCTTTTTGGGTGAGTAGAGTTACCACTAAGAGATCCACTAGAAAGTTCCCATAAAAGCTACTCTATGGTAAGGAAACAATTTTTCCTATACAATTGACATTTCCAGTGGCAAAGTTCCTACAACATATTGAAGAATAACCCAACAGCTTAACAATTAGGATTAACCAGCCAATAGAGCTCCAGGAAAATTGGGAACATGTGAACCACATGATGACTTCTACCAAGACAAGATGAAGTATTTGTTCGACAAGAAAGCTAAGGACAGAGGTTTAGCCTAGCGATTTGGTACTGAAATAGGACGTGAGAATGGAAGACACGGGAAAGCATGGAAATTTTTACCCCTTGTGGTTTGGACCATTCAAAATCACTGAAGAAAGAGGAAACAATACCTTAATGTTGTAAAACTATGAAGGCGATGTACTGGAACTGCTAGTCAATGGCGAGTTTCTCAAGATCTATTTCCAATACTAAACATTATTCTTGCCCTCATTGTACATATTGTATATCTATAAATATTTAATTTTAGCTCTGTACTAATCTTTTTCTTTTGGAGCAATGATTTCAATAAAGTGACTCCATGCCCAAAGAAACAAAGAATCAGGACTGTAGGTTCTTAGTGTGTTTCTTTAAACACATTGACCCAAGATTGGGCCAATGTTGTACCAAGCATATTATTCACTATAGAAACATCAATTTTTGTATAAATAATTACGTCATATTGATCTCAAGGTAACAAAGTTCGAAACCAAAGAGAAAAGAGGTGAAGGGAACTCCTCAGGTGAAAATTTCCTAAAAAATATAAAACAACATTACCTCTAAAGGGCCAATGGGTGAAAGTTATCTATTGGGAATTAAAGGAGTAATATGCCGCTTTGGTTTCACCATAAAAATTAGATTACATATTTGTGGGGGAACAAGCATGAACGTAAGTATGGCACGCCCTTCTGAAATCAATCAAGTTAGCATGTAGATCAACGGTCAATGTGCATTCTTGGGGGTGGCCTCCCCTCCATAATCTGGCCTCCTGACCCACTGAAAAATAGTAGGGACCACCAATGAAGTGTCTTATAATATGAAATATAGAGGAGAAATGGAGCTTGGAAATGTAAGGTAAGGTAAGGTAAAGTTTGTGAGTTGAGTCTGTCATTCATCCTTAATGCTTTCTCCACCTACCAAGTGCAATTCGGTCAATCCACCACATACATGTGTCGACTTGATGACGTCGTCTCAACATCAACCCTCCAGTTTTCATCCTCCTTGAAATTCCCTACATCCCTCGCAATTTTTGCCTGACCAATGTCCTTTTCCACCATAAGCATATATCAGTCGGACGCTAGCGCAAAACCATACTTGGACTATTCCTCACTCCAATTTGTCTCCTTATGTCACTTTCGATTACCAAGTATTTAGCTGGTCCCATGCCTTTGTGTTTATAGTTTCTTCTTTGCTTAAAAAATGAAAAATACTGCACCTGAGACCCCACAAGCTCATGAAGTGGGGACCGCCCCTAGTCCTAATACCCAAGCCCATATTCATGACCCAGTCTATCCATTTCATGTGGCGAAGAAGTGCTTTGACTTGATGGGTTAGAAATTGCGAGAGAAGGACCTCTTCAACGTAGTCATCTCAATATTATATTACCAAATAGAACCTTCAATTCATCATTTCCCTTAGTTCCTATATTGGCTCTCCCAAGCATATATTCAATAGAAAGGGTATTTTGTCTATGTTCAAGGGATTTCACTGAAGTAACCCTCTAGTACCACTTCACGAGCTTTCTTGTCGAATGATGGAACTCCCTCCTTTAGATAATCATCATTTCAAAATTAACAAACATCCCTAAAGTTGATAAGTTTCCTCTTTCTCTATTTGATCCTATTCATCCTATCCCATCTGTGATTTTTGGAATGTTAGGTGAATATGATTCCAACTGCGTCACCAATTCTTATCTAGGTTTTATGGATCAACTGATGCAACCTCATACTCTCTTGGATATACCTTCATTCTTTGTCACTGCTATAAAAACCCAACTTCAGCACCTGAACACTTCAAATTTCTTCAGGTATTACTCATTATTGTTTTATTTTTCATGTTCGTGCATGCTGAAAAAATCGAATATGTAGGTTTGGCTAAATTATCCCACAGAGGAAAGGAACCTAAGTCTTTGTTTGATTAGACTACCTCCATTCACCACAATTCTCATGATGATGGTTATTCCAATTTTATATCAGAATTTGTGTCCATAGTCTATAAAGTCATTCATGGGATATCCCCACCTCAGATATTTCCTGAACAAAAGGAGTTGCGCCAATTCAGTGAGGAATATTTTATATGGGATTGGTACTTATTCAAGGACCACACAAAATTTCAAGTGTATGGTTGTGAGATACCCCCTCTCCATTTTCTAGTATTCATCCCCATGAGGACCTTTGCTCTAAAATTTATGAGATAGTGCCTCAGCTCAGACCTAGTGGAATTTTTTCGGAAAAGAAATGGCCCTTGTTTAAACTACCCAATGTAGTAGGCCCTTTCATCATCAACTCAATACATCTTTCTCCTTTCATTGAATAACTCCTCAAGAAAATGAAATTCCAACAAGGAGATATCTGGCACTATGATCCTAAAGGGGTTATCGCCCGAAGGAGAGAAAATATAAAAGCTTCAACATATGTACATAAGCCCAAACTTCTCATTGAATGGAAATATAAATCTCACCCTTGGAATTTGGATACAGAAATGGAGACTGGGACCCCTATTAAAGAAAAACAATCAAAAAGGGCCACTAATCAGGTTGATAACATGGAGGAGGATGAATAAGTACACGTAAGTAAGAGGGAAATACTACAAGAACCTAAAGGATAAACCCAAGAAGCAGGAGATGAGGTTGTCCCTGAGCTAGTGGACCAAGGGTTAAATCCACGAGGATTTAAAATCACCCTGGAGAGTCCTCCTTTACCCACAGCATCCAATTCTACATAGGAAGTCGTCTCAGGAGAGGGCCCGTAAGGTGCAGGAATAGGTTGGTCTATGGGAGAAAAAATCAATGAGAGAAACATAAAATTGATGGAAAAACTAAGAACATAAGTAGCCCTTCACAATGATAAAAATCAAACTAGGAGTTTCGTAGTAATGGATATAGAGAGAGTTCAAATGGTGTTGTCTATGCAACATCCACCCACTCAGCCATTGCCCTCAAGGGAGCAGTACAAGTTTCTAGATCTTATTCTTGATTTGGCATCGGTTCCTTTGGATGAAAATATTAATATCCACCAGATGATTTGGTAGATTATCTACAACAAGATCGAGAAGTATACAATGACCATGGATAAGGCTCAGATGTTGTTGGAGAAAACAGTCGCTAGTCTAAAAAAAGAAAGCATAAATGCCAGCGCGCTTGCACTACAGGTCGAGATATATAAGAAAATGATCACCGGAAAAGGGGAAGCTTCTGAAGGACAGTCAGCCATTGAAGCTCTCCTCGAGATATCTCAGCAAGAAGTCCAGTAGATAAGGAATATATTTAAACTACCTAGTGGAGAACATATATAAACTCTTGAGATGGATCAAGTAGGAAGGGAGAAGGAGGTACTTGTTAGGAAATTATATATTACAGAGAAATTGAACACATAAAATATATGGAAAAACAAACACAAAAAACATATAAAACAAAAGAGACACAGATACACATGGTTTACCCAATTTGGCCTATGTCCAACCTGAACAACCAGTCCTTTCTTTATATTATCCAACAAGATGAAGATACACAACCTAAACCAGATCCAATGTAATATCCTCTACTCTCTCTCATAGTCCCCCTTTCTATTTCTCTCTCATAACACACATACCATATGTTAGCCCCCCTGTGAAATTCTTGACAAGCAAGCTGGGGGCTATGTCATTTTGGAGACCTTCAAGGAATGCATCTCCCCAGAAGACACATCATCCTTGAGGTCTCTCCATGCTTTGCACTATGCAAATGTCCTCTGCTGACTTTCTACTTCAAAAATCCTGTTTCTCCCCCTTACCCCTGCAAATTCTCCCTCTTTAACCTTTCTTTTTCCCTTGCTTCAATTCCCCTCTAATTCCCTAAAAATTCCCAGAAACCCCCCTTTGAAATTCCACCCATAATCCTTCCATCTTTAACCTTGGATGGCCCTAAAACGTATTAAAAATGTGCAAAAATCATATATTTTTTCTATCTGGCCTTAGCCCCTCCGGCCATAGCCACGTCCCCCATTCCTCCATGAAACCTTGCGTCGTGACCAAAGTGCTAACCCCGAAGGCGCTGGTCCCATGGGTTTTTCAGGCGTGTCCTCGACCGTCAATCTTGACAGATCGGATGGCCACCATTTAATCTGCAGCTCCATGTGTTTCCCGTTCACCTCCTACACCATGCCATCGCCGTCCATTTCACGATTGATCTAACGGTCCGGAGCCTCCCCGCCCTGTGGTCCCCGCTCGCACTGTTCCGAAACCACGCTATTTTTTTCGCACCACCTTTGGCGATGGGCGGTATTTCCCGATGGCCCAGCGATTCCATTGCCTGCCCGCCGCATGTCCTTTGTACGACTCCAAAACCACTTTCTCCCCGTGCATTATATTTCGACCAGAGTCACGTAGCGAAATGCATACAAGCCATCAAATCTTGCGTGCCTCATCCGATGGCCATCGTTTGCCAGAGTTTCACGTTTCTTAACCCATGTCATGTCTCGTCCGCCACCGTTGATCTCCATCACGATCAATGGTTCAAATCTGTTCACCTTTCGTTGACTACCCCCCCCCCCCCCCCTTGCGGGTACGCTCACCACGTCATCTCCACGTGGATTCATCATACGCCATGCCATTCCATCACATATATTGTTTCAGTTTCATGTTTTTTAAGGTTTTCCATTCGTTCGTTCTGCAGATCGCCATCTCCACCAGAGCGGATCTTCGTTGTTCCTCTGCATTTCTCTCCACCATGTCACTGTCTGCACGACATTTTCTCCGCCTCCACATCATCCGCTACCCCATTCATGGTTTCCTTAACTTGTTTGTGTATTTTGCAGGGTTACTAAGAACTAATGGCCACCATGGTGCACGTCTCTGTTACAAGGACATCGAGAGTCAAAAAATATCATTTGTAGAGGCGTAATTTATAAAAATGACCTGGGAAGGTGAAGATAAGACAGTCATTTAAGAGAACAGGGTTTAGACTCGGTAGGAAATCTCCCAGCGCCATTAAAACCTGAGCTAGCCTGTCAGAAGTAGAAATGGAGTGGCAGAGTGTTGCAGTATAGAGAAAAGGAGATTAAGGCATCCTAATGAAGATCTAGAGCCTTAAACCAGCAATTTAAGAGGCAAAGCACCAGTTTGAAGACCCCGAGGATCGATTAGGAGGTTTGGTGCACATTAAAGGTAACATCAGGGTTTATCCATCAACAAAATGTTTTTCTCCATCAAGTACAGGGCACCCATGCAATTTTTATTATGCACCACGTCCCTGAGGGAATTTCCACCAGAGCATTTATATGACGGACCTCTTAGTAGTCTATTTCATTTTGGTTCAAAGCACCAGGAGTACTACAGCCAAAAGATGTCAAGATCATATCCGGAGAAGATTACTCTTTCACAGGGGAGGTGACATAGATTAAATACATAGCAGTTAAACAGAATGGGTCTCAGCCCCGCATTCATTTTTGTATTTAATATTACATTTAGTATTCACCTACCCCCTTAGTCGATCTTCTGTTCATCCTCGGCTATAAAGCACAGAAGGAAATTATTGTAATGGTTGTTGATGAGATATCAGAGAAATGCAAGTATTTCTCTCTAAAGACAAGTTCTCTGTGTAATATTGTAAGATAGGCTGAGATTTGATGTATTCAGACTGAATGTTTAAGCTGTGGGCAATGATGTACCTGATTGGTGTTGTTTTTAATATGACAAGCATGTTTCTTTGGATCCTGATCTAAGGCAGCTAGTGATGTTTTCCTTTCTCTGTATTTGTGATTGACTTGCTTTCATTTCGTTACATTTCTTCAGGCTCGCATCATAAGTTTGGCATAAGATTTACCCTCGATAGGTACCTTATGTTGCTGCTCTCTGAGCCTTTATGTTTTCTGCTTATAGGTGTGTCTGAACATTGATTTCAATTGATTTAACCAGTGTAGTGGATGTTATTTCCTTCTCTCTGATGTATGAATTAATGAAATTAATGTTTAGATGTTCTTGCTAGGATTTAGTTAGATGAGTTGAGAACACTGGGAGGTCTAGAACCCTATCTCTGCCTCACTAGGATCTTTCCATCTTATCAAGCCTTTCTAAGATCTCTTGTCTTACCTCTGGTTTTGTCCAAGCAGGTCTGGAGTTAAATGACCTCTGACCTGATCTATAGACAGAATTGGTTGGCTCCCCTCACTCATTTTCAGTCCTTAATGTCCCATTCCATCAACCATATTTTAAGATACAAATGCTCTAGATGACTAGCCCAACTGAAAGCTTGCACAATGAACACAAGTAAACCCTTTCTTGACTCCATTTCCCAATGGTCTTGATGTTCCCTGAGTTATCTATCTTCGCCTAGTTTCCTCTTTGCTCATCCTTGTCTCATATTGGACCCTTCTTTCCTAATTCCCAACAACCAAACACAAACAATCAAACAAACAAACCCTGTGCCTATAACTAGCCTAAAACCTTAACATTTGAGCTTCAAAGACATAAGACCTTTGACTATCGTAGAGAGATCCCTCTCTGGACCTAGGAGGGATAGATCCTAAGGTCTGAAAGTGGTTCTATGTTGTCTCATCTTTTGATCTTGTCAACCTCGCCAAAACATGGGAAGCCCAACATAATGGCGACCATACTGGGGACTTCTGAGTGCAACCCACCTTAAACATTCATATAAACTCAGAAAATTAGAGCTCTGGTTAGGTTGACAGTAATTCAATCCTTTCTAGAATCGACCTCCATTATGGAGTGTCTATTATACTCTTAGACAGAGCCTGGAAAGGGCCAGGTAGCCTCCAGATCCCACCTTCTTCGTAAGTGGCATATATGGTAAATTCCCTCCCAGTCAATCTTTGGTTGGATTTTTCTTTTTGAGGAGATTCCTGAAAGGTGATAGTGCCTGAGCACTGTGGTGGACAGTGTAACCCCCTTAGATACACCCTAAAACCCTCCACTTGGCGACTCCATTGCTTCTAAACGAAAAGACTCCACTGGTGATTAGTAGGCCTGCTGATTAACTTGGTGTCACATTAGACTCCACTGGGAGACCAACCTTTGAAACAACATTAACCACAACAGAAGTACCAAGTAGGATTAAGCTGCTTAGTTAAGAACATAACATTCTGGCTTTCAGAACCATTCACGCAAGAGCTTATCCCAATCTTGACCCACCTGAAATAGTTGATAATCCAGAGAGTATCCTCAAAGGAGCTCCTATACCTAAAAGATCAACTATTTCCAGTCACATTCAAAGAGCTAATTCTGCACCAGAAGACTTAACGGCTCTATCATATTTTATCCTTGACCTAGACCCTCCAGACAGATTACTTAGAACTAGGTCATTCAGTACTTTAGACCAGCCCGACCCGCATACTAGGGACAGAGGAACCCCTCCATCTACGCCACCTGATATCAATTTCATTCAAAACTTGGGGCTCTCCCACCCTAGATCTGCTCAGCAAACTACTGCTGGTGCTAATATCCCTGTCATCCATATACCAGCTGCTCATAGTAACCCTTCACCTCATCAGAATATCATCATGGCAGCTTGGTATGCACCTTTGGTATTACCTCAACCCTTAATACCCTTACCCAATGATTATCAGTCAAAAATCCCACACTTCACTACTAAAGATCTCATAACAGCTCAACAACATGTAGATAAGATGGAGGATTCTTTTGATTATATGGAAATTGATGATGAAACAATCAAAATGAGAATCTTTGCCCAAAGCCTAGGGGGTGATGTAAAGAAATGGTTTAAAATCTTACCTCCTAGTAGCATCCAAGATCTCCCTGCTCTATACCGGACTTTCGTTGACAAATGGGAAACCAGGGAAAACCCTCGCCATCTTCTAGCAGAATACATGAGCCTGAAAAGGAATGTAGGGGAGAGTGTCTACGATTACACCACTAGATGTAACAGCATTTACAATGCTCTCCCCCCACATATGAGACCTCCACAAGGCATGGCCCTAGCTAAGTACCCTGATGGGTTTGATGCTGACATGGCCTATGAGCTTAGGGATAAAGAGTACACCACATTGGAGGACATGCAGAAAGGGGCTGTAAACATAGAGGCAAATTTGATTGAGAAAAGAGGAAGACTGAGATCAGAGAAGAGGGTAACCTATAGGGATGAAACTGTAGCTTCCACTTCAGACCCAAATTATGATAGATTGTCTAAGAATGTGGAAAATTTACAGCAAATGATGGAAAAGATGGTTGTCACAGTTAGCAGTCAGAACAGAAACCAGAACCAAAATCAGAACCAAAACTTTAGAAGGAACAACAATGTTCCCAACAAACAAAAAGAATCATATGAACAAGTTATTCCCCCATTCCAAAACTTTTTAGATGAAGATGAGGGAATCATAGAAGAGTCTGAAGGAAATACAATAAACATGTTTGAAACAAAAGACTTAGTCCTTAACTGTGATTCAGGGGAAGATCAACCCTCACCTTCATACTGGGATGAGGAATGGTTAGAAACTGAGGATTACAGATTAGGATTTGAAAATGCCATGATGCAGGTTAGAGAACAATATGAACTTAGGAGAAAAAAGAACCAAGAAAATTCCAAAACAAAGACTCCTGAGGTAACCATCAAGAAAAGGCCTGATAAAACTTCTAAAGCATCTGCTGTGAATAACAAATCAGTAGCTGAAAGTTCTGGTAAATACAAGGAAAAGGACAACCAAGACACTGAAAAACAAAGCCAACCAACCAGCAGCACTAGCACTACAGTTAGTGCTCCTGATACAACGATTCCTAACCCTGTACATAGTGAGAAATCACAAACTGATTCAGCTACTAAGGAAGTAGCAAATAAAACAGAGTTGAGCCCTCCAAAGACACAGTCCACTTTCAATTTAGAGAGTGAGATTGCCAAAATAAAAATCTCTATACCATTATCTGAGTTGGCCACTCAGGATGTATATAAAGGCCAAATTTTGAAAGCTTTGAATTTAGGGGAAAATAACGACACTGTGAATTTGAATGATGATCGACTTGCCCTCGTGTTTTGTCCAAATATTGAGGGAAAATTTTGGGAAGGGGTAGTTCCACCGTTCTATATCAGTCTCAACATTCATGACAAAATACTCCACAATGCCATGCATGATTCTGGAGCGTCACACAATTTAATGCCTAAGGTAGTGATGGAAAGGCTAGGCCTGGAGATAACATGACCCTACAAAGATCTATATTCATTTGACTCTAGCAGAGTAAAATGCCTAGGTCTAATCAAAGACTTATGTGTGAGCTTGACCCAGATCCCAGCTAAATGTATGGTCATGGATGTTGTGGTGGTATATGTACCACCCAAGTATGACATGCTGCTATCTAGGTCATGGGGAGCCAAACTGCAAGGAACGATGCAGATGGATGGCTCATATGCCACTATCTCTATCTTTGGCCAACTTAGAAGACTGTATAGAGAGTCCCAGATGAAATTCCTGGTCAGTAGCCCCGAGAAACCTGAAAATTCGTCGTTATACTCTGTGCACACAGACCTGGATTCTTTCATTCTTTATAATGACCAATCCTTAGAAGAGCCAAAATCACAACGCAGAGATACAAACGATAACATAGAGCCCATGGACTCTAGCATAATGGCTACTCTGGAGGAATATGATGAAGAAAGCCATGGGCCGAGTACTGAAAATGAAACTCTGAGTGAACCAGCAACGGAAACAGAGCGCAAACAGCAAGATAGCCAACTCTCTGAACTCCACACATGTCATGAAGAACAAAATAACCCGCAACCTAGTAGAGACCCCACAACGCAACACAATGGCGGACCCAGTTGTAGGGAAGGAAGCAATGATGAAACGGAAAGTGATCCCCTATGGGAAATGAATTTCGATGGGTCTTGTACTAGGAAAAATGCTGGAGCAGGGGTGTGGCTACGTAACACAGAAAACGATCATGCAGAAATCCATGCTATGAATCTGCATTTTAAATGCACGAATAACATTGTAGAATATGAGGCTCTCATCCTGGGTCTGCACCTATTGAAAAAACTAGGAGCCCGTAGGATAACTGTGCTAGGAGACTCTGAGTTAGTTGTCAAACAAGTGAATGGGGAATACGCGGCAAAACATCCTCGATTAAGAGCATACAGGAATGATGCAGTAGATTTATTGAAAACCTTTGTTGAATACGAATTGGTGTTTGTTCCCAGGAGTCAAAATGTCATTGCAAATGGATTAGCTTGCCTAGCTAGTTCATATCCCAAGACTCCCCTTGACCAAAAAATCATCATTCAAACCAAGTTCAGACCTGCAGTGCCAGACAATGAAAAATATTGGCAGGTCTTTGAAGGAGACAAACAGATTGAAGATTTCCTGGTGGGCAGAAATGAGTTTGAATTTCCTGATTCGGACTCAAAATCTGATGATAGCTGTCCGAGTCAGGATCTCCCAGATGAACAAGAAACCCCACCTTGTAACATAGAAATAAATATCTTTTCTCAGGAAACTGGAAGTCCAACCATAAGATGCGAAAAATGAAGAGATGGAGGTGTTGCAGGCCAAAGATAAGAACATACCTAGAGGCCTGGCACCCGTAGAGGACCTTTTTGACTTTGATGACGTAGAAAAAAATCCCACTATAGAACATGCAGATTCAGATGTGGAAGAATGCAACATAGGCACTGAAGATAGGCCCAAAATGATAAAACTAGTTAAGTCTATACCTGTAAACATGAAGAACAAATACATTGACCTGTTTAAGGAATTCATTGACATGTTTTCATGGAGCTATGAAGACTTAAAGGCCTATGACACCAACATCATACAACATAAGATACCCCTGAAGGAAAATTAGAAGCCTTTCAAACAAAAACTCCACAGAATCAATCTAAAACAATTGCCTGTAGTAGAGAAAGAGATCAAAAAGATGTATGACGCAGGCATAATAGTCCCTGCTAGGTTTTATGATTGCGTGTCAAACTTAGTGGCTGTAAGAAAGAAAACAGGGGAGATCAGATTATGCATAGACTTCAGAAACCTCAACAGAGCCTCCCTAAAAGACAACTACCCCCTGCCCAGAATGAAGCATATCTTACAGAAGGTAGTGGGCTTTAAGAGGATTTCCCTGTTGGATGGCTTTTTAGGATACAACCAAGTGTTGGTACTCGCAGAAGATCAACTCAAAACATCTTTTACCACTCCTTGGGGCACCTTCATGTACGTGAAAATGCCCTTTGGACTGATGAATGCTGGATCTACCTTCCAGAGAGCAATGGACATAGCTTTCTCAGATGAGATAGGACACTTCATAGTTATCTACTTGGATGACTTCACTGTCTTTTCTAAAACTGAAGAAGAACATCTGAAACACTTGAGGAAAGTTTTTGAAAAATGTAGAAGGTATGGTCTGTCCTTAAATCCTAAGAAAAATTTTTTTGGGCTACAAGAAGGTAAACTTCTTGGTCACATTATATCTGAGAAAGGGATTAGGATAGATCCACAATGAGTTGAGGGAATACTTCAAATCACTCATCTGAGAAACATCAAGGAGTTACAGTCCTTCATTGGGAAGATCAATTTCCTTAGGAGATTTATCCCCAATCTTGTTGAGCATCTTAGGAGAATGACCAACATGCTAAGGAAAGATGCAGGAGTTAAGTGGACTGTTGAAGCCAACAAATATTTTGAGTCAGTAAAGCTTGCACTCACTCAAGCACCTGTCCTTATCAGCCCAGACTTCACAAAAGATTTCTTGATCTTTTCATTTGCCTCCCAGCACACAATAGATGCAGTCTTGCTGCAAAAGAACACAGAAGGTAACGAACAACCGATTTCCTTTTTCAGCAAAGCCTTAAGATACGCACCCTTACAGTAAAAAATTATGGAAAAGCAGGCCTATGCTCTGGTAAAGGCCTTAAAAGACTTTAGGGTGTACATTCTGCATTCTCACACCATAGCCTATGTTCCGAGTATAGTGGTCAAAGATATCTTGTCCCAGGGCCCTGATGGGAAAAGGGGCAAATGGATTGCTACGATCTTGGAATACGACCTTGAAATAAAACCCACCAAGCTAATCAAAGGTCAAGGCCTGGCCTGATTAATGGCTGAATCTAACTTGCAGGCCCTTGACATTAATATGATAAATGCCTTAGATGAGTAGGAAGGATTACCCCATCCAACTGTTGAGGATCAGTTTCAAAACTCTCCTTGGTATACTGATATCCTTTACGTGCTCACCCACCTCAATGCCCCTCCAGGGCTGTCCAAGACCAAGGCCAGATTCATAAAACTCAAAGCTAGAAATTACTACATTTTGAATGAGAATCTATACTGGAAAAATCCAAATGGCCTATTGCTGAAATGCTTGTCTGAACCTGAAGCTGAAAGAATTAAACATGAATTCCATGCTGGGGAGCGTGGAGGCCACCTAAGTTGGAAAGCCACTGCAAACAATATACTCAGTGCTGGTTACTATTAGCCTACAGTCTTTAGTGATGTCCATAAAACGACCCTTACCTGCCACAAATGTCAGATCTTTGAAGGTAAGAGAAAGCTCCTTCCCCTTCCTCTACAACCCATCACTGTAGAAGGTCCCTTCATGCAATGGGGTCTAGACTTTATAGGGGAAATTCATCCAGCCTCTTCGGGACAACACAAATGGATCCTAATTGCTACAGATTACTTCACTAAATGGATAGAAGCAATACCCACTAGGAATGCCACTGATTCTGTCATCATTAGGTTCCTAGAATATTACATCCTATCTCGGTTTGGTTGTCCCAGGAAAATAATCACCGACAATGCTACTGCCTTCGGATCCAAGAAAATGGTTGATTTCTGTCACAGGTATGGAATAGCCCTTGGTCATTCAACTGCCTACTACCCTCAGGGTAACGGATTAGCTGAATCATCAAATAAAAGCCTGGTCACAATCATCAAGAAGCTGTTGGAAGAAAACAAAAGATCATGGCATAAAAATTTGGTACATGCTTTGTGGACTAACAGACTCACCATCAAGAAATCTATTGGCATGTCACCATTCCAGCTGGTTTATGGAACAGAAGCAGTTTTTCCTACTAGCCTTGGAGTTCCAGTAATCAAACTTGTCCAGGAGATCCAATCGGAGAAAGACAACATGATAAGGAGAATAAATGAAACAATCCATCTTCAGCAAACAAGGGAGCAGGTTTATAATAGAACTGTCAAAGTGCATGAAAGCATAAAGAGGTAGTTTCACAAAAGGGCCAAAGCTTCAGATTTCAAAGTTGGGGACAAGGTTCTGAAATGGGATTCAAGGAGAGAGGACAAAGGTAAACTTGGAAAATTTGATAGCTTGTGGCAAGGTCCATATATCATCCAAGCCACTGTGGGTCCTAATGAATTTTTTTTACAAGAACTTGATGGTACAGAGCTTTTTGGGGGTCCTGTCAATGGCAGGATGCTCAAACACTACTTCTGCTAATTTTCATTTCTAGGTCCATTTCCATTGTACATACCATTGTAGTTTTACTTTCAAGAAAACAGAGAAAATGTTTCCAAAAAATAAGAGAAGGTAGAGGTTCAAACATGCTCAAAACATGGACCTCTGAAAAGTGCAAAATATTGGCTCTAATATGATCAAAACCCGAGCCAAGGAAAGAGAAGACAGCTGGTCCTAACACGCCCAAAATCTGGACCACCAAAGGAAAAGGAAGAATCAGCTATAACATGCCTAAAACCAGAGCTGAAAATGGAGAAGAAAAGTGACTCAAATATGCTCAAAACCTGAGTCACAAAGAAAGAAGGATATTTCAAATTGCAGATTTCTTGCTTTCATAGTTTTGTTTGCATTTTTCTACAAGTCTTCACTCCAACAAGTCAGACAGTCTAATCCTGGCTTGGATTTTTTTCAATTTCCTGTCTTAGAATGTAGGAGAAGAAATCTGCTGGACAGTTTAATCCCAGTAGATGTTAGATTAGGTAGAGAGGCATATGAGGCCAACTGTTTAATCTGGCCTCATGGAGCAATAAGGGTAGATTTAGGATAGGTGTGTTTTTGTTTTGAAAATAAAATGTAAAGGGTCTGCTAGCTCAAATTTACCCAAAGGGAACATGCTAGGACTGTAGTTGTGGTAGGTAGACTGGTTGGGAAAATGTTTCTGCTGATGCAACATATTCATATCGTGACAGCTGATCAAAGAAAGGGATGTGCCAAGCAGCAGGCAACTGGCCTACTCCAAAGATCATTTCTGGTTTCTTGCCTCCTCCAAGAAGAAGCCATCCCCATGTGGAGCCACTGTTAGCCCCCCTGTGAAATTCTTGATAAGCAAGCTGGGGGCTATGTCATTTTGGAGACCTTCAAGGAATGCATCTCCCCAGAAGACACATCATCCTTGAGGTCTTTCGGGGGGGGGGGGGGGGGTTACCCCTGAAAATTCTCCCTCTTTAACCTTTGTTTTTCCCTTGCTTCAATTCCCCTCTAATTCCCTAAAAATTCCCAGAAACCCCCCTTTGAAATTCCACCCATACTCATTTGTTTGACCTAATTCACCCATCATCCTTCCATCGTTAACCTTGGATGGCCCTAAAACGTATTAAAAATGTGTAAAAATCATATATTTTGTCCCCCATTCCTCCATGAAACCTTGCACCGTGACCAAAGCGCTAACCCCGAAGGCACTGGTCCCATGGGTTTTTCAGCCGCGTCCTCGACCGTCGATCTTGACAGATCGGATGGCCACCATTTAATCCGCAGCTCCATGTGTTTCCCACTCACCTCCTACATTGTGCCATCGCCGTCCATTTCACGATTGATCTAATGGTCCAGAGCCTCCTCGTCCTGTGGTCCTCGCTCGCACTGTTCCGAAACCACGCTGTTTTTTTCACACCACCTTTGGGCGATGGGCGGTATTTCCCGATGGCCCAGTGATTCCATTGGCCGCCCGCCGCGTGTCCTTTGTACGACTCCAAAACCACTTTCTCCTCGCGCATTATATTTCGACCAGAGTCACGCAGCGAAATGCATACAAGCCGTCAGATCTTGTGTGCCTCATCCGACGGCCATCATTCGCCAGAGTTGCACGCCGCTTAACCCATGTCATGTCCCATCCGCCGCCATTGATCTTCGTCACGATCAACGGTTCAGATCTGTTCACCTTCCGTTGACCACCCCCCCGCGGGTCCGCTCCCCACGTCATCTCCACGTGGATTCATCGTACGCCAGACCATTCCAGCACATATATTGTTTCGGTTTCGTGTTTTTTAAGGTTTTCCATTCGTTCGTTCTGCAGATCGCCATCTCCACCAGAGCGGATCTCCGTTGTTCCTCTGCATTTCTCTCCGCCATGTCACCGCCTGCACGACCTTTTCTCCGCCTCCACATCTTCCGCTACCCTATTCATGGTTTCCTTAACTTGTTTGTGTATTTTGCAGGGTTACTAAGAAATAATGGCCGCCATGGTGCGCGTCTCTATTAAAAGGACATCGAGAGTCAAAAAAGATCATTTGCAGAGGTGTAATTTATAAAAATGACCCGGGAAGGTGAAGATAAGATGGTAATTTAAGAGAACAGGGTTTAGACTTGGTAGGAAATATCCCAGCGCCATTAAAACCCGAGCTAACCTGTCAGAAGAAGAAATGGAGTGGCAGAGTGTTGCAGTACAGAGCAAAGGACATTAAGGCTCCCTAATGAAGATCTAGAGCCTTAAACCAACAATTTAAGAGGCAAAGCACCAATTTTAAGACCCCGAGGATCGATCAGGAGGTCCAGTGCACAGTAAAGGTAACATCAAGGTTTATCCATCAACAAAATGTTTTTCTCCATCAAGTACAGGGCACCCAACAGATTTTATTATGCACCACGTCCCTGAGGGAATTTCCACTAGAGCATTTATATGACAGACCTCAGAGTAGTCTATTTCATGTTGGTTCAAAGCACCAGGAGTACTACAGCCAAAAGATGTCAAGATCATATCCGGAGAAGATCATTCTTTCACAGGGGAGGTGACAGAGATTAAATACACAGCAGTTAAACAGAATGGGTCTCGGCCCCGCATTCATTTTTGTATTTAATATTACATTTAGTATTCACCTACCCCCTCAGCCAATATTCTGTTCATCCTCGGCTATAAAGCACAAAAGGAAATTATTGTAATGGTTTTTGATGAGATATTAGAGAAATGCAAGTATTTCTCTCTAAAGACAAGTTCTCTATGTAATATTCTAAGATAGGCTGAGATTTGATGTATTCAGACTGAATGTTCAAGCTGTGGGAAATGATGTACCTGATTGGTGTTGTTTTTAATATGACAAGCATGTTTCTTTGGATCCTAATCTAAGGCAGCTGGTGATGTTTTCCTTTCTCTGTATTTGTGATTGACTTGCTTTCATTTCATTACGTTTCTTTAGGCTCGCATCAAAAGTTTGGCATAATATTTACCCTCGATAGGTACCTTATGTTGCTGCTCTCCGAGCCTTTATGTTTTCTGCTTATATGTGTGTCTGAACATTGATTTCAATTGATTTAACCAGTGTAGTGGATGTTATTGCCTGCTCTCTGATGTATGAATTAATGAAATTAATGTTTAGATGTTCTTGCTAGGATTTACTTAGATGAGTTGAGAACACTGGGAGGTCTAGAACCCTGTCTCTGCCTCACTAGGATCTTTCCATCTTATCAAGCCTTTCTAAGATCTCTTGTCTTACCTCCGGTTTTGTCCAAGCAGGTCTATAGTTAAATGACCTCTGACCTGATCTATAGACAGAATTGGCTGGCTCCCCTTCACTCATTTTCAGTCCTTAATGTCCCATTCCATCAACCATATTTTAAGATCCAAATGCTCTAGATGACTAGCCCAACTGAAATCTTGCACATTGAACACAAGTAAACCCTTTCTTGAATCCATTTCCCAATGGTCTTGATGTTCCCTGAGTTATCTATCTTCACCTAGTTTCCTCTTTGCTCATCCTTGTCTCATATTGGACCCTTCTTTCCTGATTCCCAACAACCGAACACAAACAATCAAACAAACAAACCCTGTGCCTATAACTAGCCTAAAACCTTAACATTTTAGCTTCAAAGACATAAAACCTTTGACTATCATAGAGAGCTCCCTCTCTGGACCTACGAGGGCTAGATCCTAAGGTTTGAAAGTGGTTCTATGTTGTCTCATCTTTTGGTCTTGTCAACCTGGCCAAAACATGGGAACCCCAACACCATACACAGCCAAAATAAAATACCCTAACAAAAAATTAGGGGTTCCCTTCAAGGCCAAAAAACCCTAAATTAAACATAACTTCTACCGTCAGATCATCTTCCTAATGAACGGCCCAGATTAACTATGGAATTACAATATTTTTCCAGGCAATGTTACATTTAATTTTAGCTTTGGGGTTGCTACCCTCGAAACCCCCTGCTAGTGGGGGCTCCGATGTAGAAATTATACAACATGCATGTATATCTTGGATTCAACCGATCTAAAAATGTACTAAATTTAAATAATGAATCACTTACACAAATATTTTGTGGAATTAAAAAACACAATCACCAATCACATGAAGTAAAGAAGAATCAAATCACACACAACACAGATAATTTCCTGAGGAAAGCCTACAGCTAAAAACCCCACTATCTTCTATTGTATATTCAACATGGATCATGAAAAAATTACATACAAAACTCTTCTCACAAGAGCCCTCCACTACTCAGCTAATTGTTTCACATTGTCATGCAAAAAATGACCAATACTTAGCCAATTTACTGCCTCCATACCGCCTGCCTTGCTTGCACAATCCCTAATGAATGAAATCCCTAAAATATAGGAATTATTGCCTTCCTTGACTGTGCAAGTATCATGGGCCCTCCAATGTGTGTTTGGTTGCATGTGTGCAACCCAATAATCCTACAACCAATAGTCAACTTCCCTTTCACCTAGAACTCAACTGGGTCTCCACTAGATCTGACATGCATGCAGCTAATAATAGTAAATCCTCAGTTGCATGTGAGATCATTGATTATGAATTAATTGATATTTATTTCACTTGATATCTCACTAGTGTATCTTCAGTTACAACTAGCACAACTGAATTTAACTCACTTAACTGAGTTAAACTAATTACAACCTACGTTACCTAATGCACCACTACACTTCGAACTCTATTACAACTAGAATTACTCTGCATGCCTCACCAACTACATCTAACTCGAAATACACTAGCTAACTGAGTTTATCACTCTCAATTAGCTATTTCAAGTCATCATTGAGAATATATTACAGTTTATTGTCCATATTAATTAAGGAATAACTAAAATAGACACGCACCCAAAAATAGCACTGTGGGACCCACCCTATTGTAGGTGCTTAATGTACTAGGTGTGGGTGTTGAAACTTTCTTGTTGAATCTCAACGCTCTCTCTCAACAAGAAATGGATTATCCTTCACCTCGATCTTGTCTCTATGGTATTCGAATTTTCTCCTGGTGAGTTCCTTCTTAATAATATATGCACCATGATCTTCCGTGGGAACGTGCTGAAGCAACATTATTCTTCTTTGCACACAATCTCTGAGATGATGGTACCAGATATCTATATGATTGGACCTATCATGAAACACAGGTTTAATCGAGAGTTTAATGCAACTCTGATTATCAAAATGAATCATTGTTGGATCCATTTGAGAACCAAACAAAGAAAAAAATATATTTCTCATCCAGATAACCTCACATGCAGCTTGACTTGCTGCTATGTATTTTGCTTCCGCTAAACTGAGTGCCACAGATCGTTGTTTCCTATTGTACCAGGAAACTATTTTTGATCCTATGCTAAAGATCCCTCTTGATGTGCTCCTTTTGTCTGATGGATTTTCTACCTAATCTGTATCCATGATGCCTTGAAGCCTCACTCACTCTGTCTTTCTGTACCATAGACCATACTCTGATGTTCCCCTTAGGTATCTCAAGACATGTTTCCTCGCCTTCCAAAAGATCTTGGTAGGCTTAACAATAGCTCGACTCAGTTGGTTAACTACGTATGAAATGTCTGGTCTGGTGTTCACTAGATACATCAGTGAACCAACTAACTACCTGTAGACAGTAGCATCCATTACCTCTCCAGAAGTAGCATTCTATTTCCTCCAATTTCCTAGAAGAGGAGTATCCATGAGTTTGCAGCTCTCCATGTAAAAATTACCCTGTATCTCCTTTGCATACTTGCCTTGAGACAAAAAATGTACACCATCCCGCTACAATATTTCAAATCCAAGAAAATAATGAAGGAGTCCCATGTCCTTCATTTCGAAATCCCTTGCAAGATCCTCCTTGCATGAATGTATCAAGTGCTCATCACCATTCAAAATTATATCATTGACATAAAGAAAAATAATCAATATCTTACCTTCAACCTCAATCTGGTACAGGTTTGCATCTACTTCACTTTTGGTGAAACCTAGACCAACGAAATAGTTATCAATACGAGTGTACCAAGCACGAGGTGCTTTCTTCAACCCATACATTACTCTCTTGAGGCAGCACACATGCGACTCACTGTAGATATCTCAAAAACTATGGATGTTCTATGTACACATCTTCCTCAATGATCCCATTGAGAAACACAATTTTAAAATCCATATGATGAATGCGCCAACCCATCTATGCTGAGAGTGCAAGGATGGATCTTATGGAAGAGTACATTGCAACAGGTGCAAAAGTCTCATCATAATATATCCCCCCAATCTGTGAGATTCCCTGGGCCACAAATTTGGCCTTGTATTTCTCCACACTCCCATCAACAACTTTATTTACCTTGTATATCCATCTCAATCCAACCATTGATTTGTCGATTGGTCTTGGGACTATCTCCCATGCACTGTTCTTGACAATGGATTCATACTCCTCCACCATTGCATCAACCCAAGTTGGTTGCTACAATGCTTCCTAAAAGGAATATGGTTCATTCAAAATACATTTTCTCATGAGATCCATGTATCTAGTAAATCGGTTAGGAGAATGTCTCTATCTGCGTTGTGAAGTAGGGGCTCCTACATTCTCTGCAACATCAATTCTTAATCTATCAGCTTCCATGGTGCGCCTTCTGCCATTTCTGACAGATCAATCTGCATGAGTGTTTTCCTCCTCTCCATGGACCTCCTCATGTGGCTGATCCACATCTTGAGACTCATCCTTGGGAACCAACAGTTCCTCCTCTGCGTGCAAGTCCATATCCCTATCAAGGGACAACCACATGGCATTCTCCTCATCAAATTTTATGTCCTGCCACAAAATAGTCATTTTGTTGTTTGGAAAATATATATGATAAGTATGGGGTGTTTTAGTTTGTTAGTGCCTCGTAATTCTGAAGGTTGAAGATAGAATGTCGGAGGGCACACATCAAAACCGCTTCAGGCCTAATATCTAGCCCTCCTAGACCTAGAGAGGGAACTCTATGTTACATATAAATTTTTTGATTGGGAATTTTAGGCTAGCTATTAGTGCATATGGGTTTGTTTGAAAATTTGAGGTTGAGACAACAGAAGAGGGCCCTGGGCTATGGAGTCAAACAGGTGTAAACAAATTTAAATGGATGAATAATTGAGGTCACGTGTGACTAGGAAATTTAGTCATGTTAATGGATATTTAGAGCTTGTGAAATGGAAAAGGAGGAGAGATTAAGGTTCAATGTGAATGCAGAGCATACCTTATCTAAATTCTACATCCAAATTTCATAGGAAAACATAGATACTGTTTCAAGACTGTGCAGAGTGCATGGTGACAAATCTGGAATAAAAATTTCTTATCCACAATAAAGAGATAAATTAGTGGTGTAATAAAGGAAAGAAAACAACATGAAGAAGTACATCACCATTTAAAACATAACACAAGAATCTGGAAACAACAGTGCCCTTTCATTCATCCAAAAAGAGTGTTTACAACCAGATGAGCCATTGCAATGGTTCTTCCCTTTAGGCCCCCTTGATATTGCAAATGCATACAATATTTATTTAAAACTTATGTTGGTTACTCTGTATTTTTTAGAGATTTTCATTAACTACATTCAAGCCGGAGTTTAACAAGTGGAACCATGCAAACCGTGATAAGATAAATCCAGCCAAAATGGTGGCTGTAATTACTTTAGTAGTCCATTATTTATTTCAGAGTGATTAGAATCTGGCTAGTGTGATGCCAAAGAGGCAATGATGGCTCTGACATCTGGCTCTGCTTTGGTGGAAAATGGATATTGGATAGTTAAATCTGGTGCACTGTGTTGGCTATCATGATGGCCATTATGTTTCTAACTACCTCTGTCTCTACTACATCGGCTATTGTTCCAGTGGAGCTTGAAATAGAAAACCCACTAAATTTATAAATAACAAAGAAGCTAGCTTGAATTACCAGTCATCAAGATGAAATGTTGTCATAATATTTGGTTGGCTAGGTAGGTTGACGTGGAGCAATGGTGGTGGGGGTCAGTGGGTTGGCGAGGAGTAGTGTGGATCAACAGATTAGTGGATGGATGTGGAGAAGAGGTGGCGGGAGTCGACGTGGAGCAGCGGGAATCGACGTGGAGCAATGGTGGTGGTGGTCGACATGACACAACGGAGCAGTGGTAGGAGACATGGATCAGGGGTGGTGGGAAATGGTTTGGCTATGGGATGGAAACCATTTCAGAGGGGGGCAGGAGTGGTAGGTGTTTTTGGTGAAGGGGGGTGTGAAAAAACTCGGTTCTGCCATGTAAAGGTAGGGCCCGAGCCATGAAACTGCCCATTCCCCCCCCCCCACCCCCCCCCCCCCTCAGGCTATAAAGCTCGGATAGAAAGGGGGGGGCTAAAACTTATGCAGACCGTCGGATGGAGTGGGGTAAGGTGGATGTGTGGGTATGCAAACGGGGAGGTGGGGGATCGTTAGAGCGGAGGGGATGATTGGATGGTGGGGTCAGAGGTGAAATGGAAGGTTAAAAGAGATCAACGGGGTAGGTGACGTGGCAGGAAGGGTCCCACCATATAATATGATAGTGCAGTAAGGTTTCATGTTTGGAGGTTAAGTGGTAAACTATGGATTTAGGCTTAATTTTGTTATGTGGTAGGTGGAATTAGGATAATTCCTAAATGTTTTTTACATAAATTCACTTGAGAACCTTTATCCTCTGATGGGGTTTCCAAGAACTTCGTAGACTAGTGGCATGATCCATTCGGCTAATATTGAATCAGAAAATTGATCTACTTCAAAACCTCTGTGGCTGATCTCCAAGCTAATATCAATATTATCTACAACCTGAAGTCTGAGACACACTGAAAAATTAAAAGAAACCCGTAACTAAAACTAGAAAAATTCTCAAAGTATTGAGCTTATTTGCACACCTACCTATCTACTCTAACTTAGAGATGATATATACGCTAAGTGAACTCTTCTTTCCAATGTAACCAATCAAGTAAATGACTACATGATTGATTCTTGTTCACCTTTTTTAGCAGGTTGAAAAAAAAAATGACCACTCCCATCTTAATTTCCATTGAACATAAGTGTTCAAGTTTTTTCTTAAATATTGCAACAAACCATTCGTGGGATAACATAATCCTTCTCTAGATGATTCTAAGAGGCCAACAAAAGGATCTTGGAACAATACCTTGTTCTGAGGGTTCAAATAACACGCTTCATCTAGGACTACTCTTTGTTTCAATTTATTATGCTTAGGATCACTCTTACAGAGAATATATAAACATTTTTCATGATTATCTGATATGGCATCTTCATTATATACCAATATGTTTTCCTCAAGTAAATCTGATATATATTCTATTAGATTTCTAAATTCTATTTTAAGACCATCATTTTGATGAACAGAAGTAATTTCCACCAATAAGCCTTCTTGTGAATGTAAAACAACCTCAGCATCAACCTATTCTACATCTGTTTCTCCATGATGAATGAATTTAGTACATAAATCAGCAATAGAACAAATAGAATGAATCTCCTGATCAGATAAATATTAAGAGGTTGGTTGCATACTTAGAATCTGATAAATTTCTTCTTTAGTTAAAGGAGGAGGTAGTCTCTATTTTCTTTGGATTGAACAATAATTATTTTCTTTTCCTCATGAAGATTGACTATGATGATGACTGTCTTATTTAGTTTTCTACAAAGGAGAAGATGAATTATCATGTGTCTCTGAAGATAGATCATGTGAATCTACTTTCATTTCTTGATTTATCTCATCTTCAACTAACTTCCATTAATCATCATGACAATTGACTTGAGAAGGAAATCCATAAAGTGCTTCTATCAAATCCTCATTATTCATATCTCCTAGATCTTCATCAATACTTCCCAGGTATTGTATGAAATCCTAAAAGTAATCGCAATAATTTTCATCTAATGACAAAGATGGAGAATATTCTTTATAATTCTCATAAAACGCTTTATGGAAATATTTTAATAAAACAAGATACCAGGGTTTAAACCTTCATACCATTCTCTCACTTTTCCTTCTAATGTTGCCATGAACATATTCATGTGGCAGTACTCTTCCCATTCAACTTTCAACTTCCATGAATTTATATGAAATTTAATGAGATGAAACAAAGAATCATCAACATTATCATCTTGAAAAATAGAAAGATTTCTTTGCCAAATTACCTAAGGAATTTTGTTTGGGAAACCAAGAATGTAATCTCTATTCATTAGAGCATATCTCCTTGCAACTGATCCCATTCTGATCTTGTGGCGTTGCCAATCAATATCTTTTTCTAGATTTTGCTGCCAATGGAGTCGACAGGTGAATGGAACAAACTCCTGGTGTTTCACTTCTATTCACTGTCAAAGTCACAACTAAAACTTAAAGTACATTAATGGAGATAGTTTGTCCCTAGTATGGTCACCACTATGTTAATGCCTCCCTAATGACAGAATGCCAGAGGGCCAACATCAAAACCGCTTCGGGCCTAGGATCTAGCCCTCCTAAACATAGAGAGGGATCTCTCTGTTAGATATAAATTTTTTGGTTGGGAATTTTAGGATAGCTATTAGTGCATAAGGGTTTGTTTGAACTTTTTAGGTTGAGACAACAGAAGAGGGCCATTTGGCTATAGATTCAAACAGGTTTAAATAGATTTAAATGGATGAATAACTGAGGTCATGTCTGAAAAAGAAAGCTAGTATTGTTAATGGATATTTTGTTGTGAAATGGAAAAGGAGGAGAGATTAAGGTTCAATGTGAATGCAGAGTAGAACTTATCTTAATTATACATCCAAATTTTAGAGGAAAACACAGATACTATTTCAAGACTCTGCAGGGTGCCCGGTGACAAATCGAGAACAAAAATTTCTTATCCACAGTAAAGAGATAAAGAAATGGTGGAATAAAGGAAAGCAGAAAACATGAAGAATTACATCATCTTTTAAAACATAACACAAGAATCTGGGAACAACAGTGCCCTTTCATTCATCTAAAAAGAGCATTACACTAGATGAACCTTTACAATGGTTCTTCCCTTCAGGCCCCCTTGATATTGCAAATGAATATAATATTTATCTAAAACTTAAGTCGATTACTCTATCTTTCTCAGATTTCCTCATTAATTACATTCAAGCCAGATTTTGACAAGTGGAACCATGCAAATAGTGATAAGATAAATCTAGCCAAAACAATGGCAGTAATTAATTTAACAATCTGTTATTGATTACAGATTGATTAGAATCTGGCTAGTATGATGCTAAAGTGGTAATGATGGCTATGATATATGGCTCTACTTTGGTGGAAAATAACTGTTGGATAGTTAAATCTGGTGCACTCCGCTAGCCATCATGATGGCCATTACATCATTTAAGCTACTGAGCCTCTGTGTACCCGGCTACGCATTTTACAAATAACGCTCCTGCACTTGAATTATCGGTCATCGGGATGAAATGCCGTCGTAAAATTTCGTTGGCCAGGTACGTTGACGTGGAGCAGTGGTGGCGGGGATCAGTGTGTTGGCGAGGAGCAACGTGGATTAGTGGATTGGTGGATGGATGTGGAGTATAGGTTACAGGAGTCGACATGGAGCAGGGGGAATTGACGTGGAGCAATGGTGGAAACAGTCAACATGACGCAGTGGAGTAGTGGCAAGAGACGCGAAACAACGATGGCGGGAAATGGTTTGGCTCTGGCGGGGAAACCATTTTGGGGGGGTGGTAGGAGCGGTAGGTAGTTTTGGCGAAGGGGGGTGTGAAACACCCTGGTGCCACCACATAAGGGTAGGGCCCACGCCATAAGACTGCCCATTTCGGACCCCCCCCTAGTAGTAAAGATCCGATGGAAAACGGGGGCCGAAAACATATGCGCAACTTCGAATGGAGTTCGGTAAGGTGGATGTGTGGGTATTCGAATAGAGAGGTGGGGTATCGCTAGAGTGGAGGGGATGATTGCATGGTGGGGTCGGAGGTGAGATGGAAGGTGGAAAGAGATCAATGGGGTAGGTGACATGGCAGGAAGGGTCCCACCATATAATATCATAGTGCGGTAAGGTTTTAGGTTTGGAGGTTAAGTGCTAAACTATTGCTTTAGGCTTAATTTGGTTATGTGGTAGGTGGAATTAGGATAAGTTTTAAAGGCCTTTCCAAGAAATTATTTATGCATCCTTAACCTGTACTAAGATTTCTAACCTAGGAGAAGCCATTCTTTGTCCTTTTTGACCAACATTTTTACCACTAGAAATAAATGACAACCATGGAACATTATTGACAATATGAAAGATCTGAAAAGAGTAACCAGTCACCTTCAAATTCTGTAAATTACAGGATCCTAACATAGTGTACTCCAAAAAAATCCCAACCTTAGGTGTTGGTTCCGACTTCTTCTTGGCATCCTTGGTCACATGCACATAAATAGATGAGCCAAAAATATTAAAGTGTGAAACATTAGGTTTCTTACCAGTGAAAGTCTCTTCAGGTGTACTCATGCCAAGTATCCTATGAGGAAATTTGTTTTTCACATGTACCGTTGTGTTGCATGCTTTTACCCATAGATCCATCGATAGGCCTTGATCATGCAATATCACTTGTCCTACACTCACGATCATTCTGTTCTTTCTCTTCAAAATGGCATTCTTCTGTGGGTTATGAGGCACTAGGAGTTCTCTTTGAATTCCTTCTTTGCTACAAAAGTTCTTGAATTCGTTAGAGATCTATTCTCCACCACTATCATTCCTAAGAGCCTTCACTTGCTTCCACAACTCTTTCTCCACTAGTGCCTTAAACTCAAAGAACTTAGATAATGTATGATATTTCTTCTACATGAAGAAGATCCAGCACTTACGAGAAAATTCATCAACAAATATTACATAGTACTTATGTTTTTCTTTCAAACCAACAGTAAATGGTCACACATGTCTGTGTGAACTCTCTCAAGGATCCCCGAAGCTTGGTTCTCCTTCTCATGAAATGTTGCCTTTACATATTTTCCCATAGTATGTCCTTTTCATGTGTTTGATTGTGAAATTGTACCCCTAGGAATACCAGTAGAGATCTGTTGCATGACTTTCAAGGTTCCATGGTGAAGATGACCCAATCTCCTATGTTTTAATTCACCCTCATCCCAGCTCACCACTTGATCTTCCTTGCCCATCATTTCTCTGTAGCCATCTACCTCCAGCTTGTAGAGATTCTTAACTTGAATCCCTATCCTCTTGGCTTTTCCTACTGTTTTATTTCGTAGGGAAGATTTCCCTTCACTAAAAACAACATCATAGCCTCTATCCTCCAACATTGCGACTGAGACTAAATTTTTCTTCAAACCTAGTACATGCATTAAATATTTTAACTGAAATGGTTTACCTGAATTCCTTTGAAAGGTAATGGTACCAATCCCAGTAGCACTGTACCTCCCGTCATCACCCATTTCAATATGCATCTGGAGATCCTTCTCCTCCAAGTCATTGAAAATTTCCTTGTCTCCTGTCATGTGAAAGGAAGCGCCACTATCCAAATACCACATAGATCCCAATGAACTTAAGACCATGCATTCGATAAATGAGAATTCAACCTCAAATTTCGGGGTAAGAGCCTCACCAGCTGCAGATCCTCAAACCTTCTTGTTCTTTTTTTTGTGGGAAGTTAGTAGCAAAATGCTTGTGCTCGTGATAGTGAAAACACTTCACCTTGGACATGTCATGCTTCTTCCCATTCTTAGACTCGGACTTAGAATGGAATTTATTCCCCCTCCCTTTCCTTGCCTTGGTAGCCAAAGAAAAATACCCTTCATCGTCATTCTTAGATGAAGATCCATCTCTGGTGTTTCGTTTGAACTCCTCCTGCACCAAATCCGACCATAGTCGTTCCCAATATAGAAATTTTTCCCTTCCATTGACAAAGTCTTGATAATTGTGCCAACTCTTGGGAAGTCCTGGGAGAGAAAAGCTAACCAAATAATCATCAGTGACTATTATTCCAACTCTCCCTAGTTCATCTCGACATTGGACAAACTTTGTTAGATATTTTGAAATGGTTTCACCCTTTTCCATATCGATCTTCTTGAGTTTATCTTTGAGTGCCAATTTCCTATGGTCATTTTTGCTTTGGAATAGATCCATCAAAGCTTTCTACATTTCATATGGTGTGGCTTTCCCATGGAGGCTTGAGAAAATGTGGTATTGTACTCCCTCAAACAGTATCCTTCTCACCTTTGCCACCTTATTTTGACATGCATCAAGATTTGCAGCATCTGCCACAACGGGTTTAGGAAAATTAGTGTCGATGAATTCCTTCAAGCCATTGTCTTCGAGTATTGCCTCCATCCTGTCCTTCCAAGAAATATAGTTTGAGATGCCCTTGAGTGCATACACCAACCTCAAGCCATTTAAATCCATTTATATCTTGAATCAGTTGTAGAAACGAGAAAGTCTTTCTACAAATTCGAAACCTATTCAGTCACAAACTCAGCTCCTGCTTCACTTCTACAATTTCCAATGTTCTAATACCATGTAGAAATTATACAACATGCATGTATATCTTGGATTCACCCAATATAAGAATTTACTAAAGTTAAATACTGAATCGCTTCTACAAATATTTTGCGGAATAAAAAAAACAATTTCCAATCACATGAAGTAAAGAAGAATCAAATCACACACAACACAAAAATTTCCCAGGGAAATTTTACAGCTAAAAACCCCACTATTTTATATTTTATATTCAGCATTTATCATGAAACAACTACATACAAAACTCTTCTCACAAGATCCCTCCATTACTCAGCTAATTGTCTCACATTATCATGCAACAACTAACCAATAATTCGCCAATTTACTGCCCCCAGACAGCCTTCCTTGCTTGCACAATCCCTAAAAGATATGAATTATTTCCTTCCTTGATTGCACAAGGATCATGGGCACTCCAATGGGTGTTTGGTTGCATGTGTGAAATCCAATAATCCTACAAATTATAGTCAACTTCCCTTTCACCTAGAACTCAACTGTGTCTCCACTGGATCTAACATGCATGCAACTAATAATAGTAAATCCTTAGTTTCACGTGAGATAATTAATTATGAACTAATTAATATTTAATTCACTTGATCTCTCACTGGTGTATCTTCAGTTACAACTATCACAACTGAGTTTAACTCACTTAACTAAGTTGAATTGATTACAACCTACATTAACTAATGCACCACTGCACTTCGAACTCTGTTACAACTTGAATTACTCTGCATGCCTCACCAACTACCTCTAACTCGAAATCCACTATCTAACTGAGTTTATCAATATTAGATAACTATTTCAAGTCATCATTGAGAATATATTACAGTTTTTTGTCCATTTTAATTAAGGGATAACTAAAAGAGACATTCACCCAAAAATAGCACTATGGGCCCCACCCTAGTGTAGGTGCTTAATGCACTAGGCGTGGGTGTTGAAATTTTCTTGTGAATCTCAACATCCAAAAGTTCACCATCACCGCACCCCCCCCCCCCCCCTACAAAGACCCCGCTGGTGGCTATCAAACAACAGGCGCTGCTACTGCCCTATTAAGAATAAGGGTCCAACATGGTGATGCTTCTAGATAAGGAAGGTAATAAAGCTTGACACCCAACTGTATTGGCTAAAATTTTTCTTCATATGAATAATTAATTCATAACGATAAAGCAGTGGTTAGGAGAGCTACAAAAAAATTTGGACACCCACGTCTCTGTTGTGGTCATGCCTGATGACCCCCAGAACCCCACGGCCCAGCTCACGATGGCACTGACCAAGCTCCATCTCTTCTAGGATGAAGTGAAGATGATATGAAGAGACCTCTATGCAACTTAGGAAGCTTTATCCCTGAAAGAAAATTAGGTAGCAACAATAAAAGTAGAAGTTGACCTTGCTTCTAAGAATTTGTAGGTGGTTAATAGGAAAATTTTAGATCTAAAATCCCAACTCAAAGGTAATATGTCCCTGGTCGAATCCAAATAAATGATCTCGAACAATATCATCTTAGAAATGAAAATCCATTGGGAACACCTCATGTTGGTAAATGACAAAAAGGTCACAGTTCGAAACTACAAGAATCAACTCGAGGCAGACAGGAAATCTGGGGTTGAGAACTATCTGATTGTAAGGAAATACGTCCAAATTGTAAATGACCTTCCAGCTGAGGGGTCAGGGACCATTAATGTCATGGATCTATTTGGCACTATTATGGAAATTATGAGAATGATTAAAAATAAGATGCTCAGGTCAAGGATGAGGAGTGTTTGGAGCTAGTCACCAAGGGAATTGAGGTTTTTTATGCATAATTTGAGAAGGTCATTGAGGCGGGAATACCTACCTTCTCGGATCGGGAAAGAATTTTTTATACAGTAGGACACTTATGAGCAGAAGCTAGTCAAGTTTAAAATAAGGGTGGATCCTAATCATGAAAGTACATCCAAGTTGATGGGAGAGACTGTCGTGGCCTGCCAGAGGAAATAATTTCTCCTATTGGGAATGGAAAGATAATTGTTCCACACTATCTTGGATTAATCAGAGCTGACTCAACTTTGAGCCCTGTGTGATTGGTATAATCATGCTCCTATGCCTTCCTCGGTCCTATGGTAGAAATTTTATAAATGTTTTTACCCTCCAACTGTTCATGCCGTCCCCCCTGCCAGACCAACTCTATAGTATTCACCAAGATCTTCACATTCTTCAGAGCAGGCTGCACGGTCCTCTCATCAAGCTTTGTTGACATCCCACCAAGCCTCACACTCTCCACAATAGCCTCGCCACATATGAAATTTTGATGATGTTGTCGATAATATTCATCATCCCCATTTGGATCTCCCATCCCCAAGCTATTATTCCTACTTAGCCTAAGCTAAGAGGAATATACATTATTGTTTTACTTTCTATTGCATGAATAAATGAATAAAGGAGGACATGTAAAACTCCTGAAAAGACTGAATAAATCAATGCCCATGTGAACAAGGATAAATCAGGGCCATCTAAATAAATCACTTGCAAGTGTGAAAGGGGTTTGAGCTGTGAGACTGGGTCAACCTTAACCAAATCTATAGTGATGTCTAGATTCAATGTACCTCATAAAGGGACAACGCAATTCTATAAGGAGGCCCTTCATGTGAAAGAAGCTAACTCATCAAGGTGGTTTAGGGCTTGCAAAGGCCCTCATCTTATAAAAGGAAGGGGAAGGAAGCAAGAGAAGGTTGTTGATTGATTATATTTCTGAGTATATTTTATGTTTAGACAAATACTATTCTCTACTATTTAGTGGCGAATTGTGCTGCTTAGCACTTGGAGTTCCTATGCAGGGATTTCACCTCTTCCATTGAGTATTATTGGAGGAGTATTTTATAATTTGATCCACTATCATGCTTTGGGCCAAGCTCTACTTCCAACTATAACCCAGACCCGGTGAGGGTTTCCTTGCCTTTGTAGGCTGCAATAAGTGGAACTCTAGATTTGTAGAGATCTAGCTTGTATTGGAGCCTCTTCTCATGGAGTGTGTCTTTTAACCTCCTAGAAGAGTGCATCCACTGTTTGAGCTTCATAGTTTTATCTTGGCATCAGGCCATCATTTTTATTCAAGCTACAACTCATTTTTCATTGAGGAACTACGTTATTTTCATTAGAGGTTCTGCAGGGTGTTTTGATCCCATGTTTGGTGAGAGATATCTAGTGCTGGGATTTTCCTTTCACTTTGGTGATCCATGGATTAGCTTTCTTATCCATGTTATGTTTATATATTATATATTTTAATGTAAATTCATATTTAGAAATTTCTTAATCATGTTGCGGATCTGCAACTTAAAACTCATATCTACTCTTTGTAATGCATGATTTGGTCAAAACCCCAAGGGGATCTTGTAAATAAGACTATCTAGTTTCCAGATATGAAATGGATCTGATGTTTTGTCCACAGATCTATCCTACATCTGAGTTGTAATATTCATCTACTGCAGCTCTTCGAAATAACGTTGTTAAGACAGTTTGCAGTTTATATATGTGTTGCAGTCTTCTTTTCTGAAGATTTCTTGCTCTATTGTCTCCTGTATTCTACTGTATATTGAAAGAGCTTCATTGTAATTATGATTTGCTGCTGTATACTCATAATTTAATCATATTTGATGGCATCCTTCTCATACTATCAAATAATGCATTATTTCTGAAGCATTTTGTTGTGCATAGCTGCAGCCCCTCTTGTATGGTGTTTTTCAGCTAGACTAGGTGGTGGGAGATTTGTTTACCACACCTAGTTTGATTTTTTTTTTCTCCCCTTTTGGATCTACACTCCAGATCTAATAATATAATGGATCCAAGGGCTGTAAACTCATTTATGTTCATAAATCTCCCAGGAGTGCGTTATTTCAGCAGGCTTTTTGTGCTATTCCAGATTTGGAATATTACAGTGGTATTAGAGCTCCTTTCTTGGCACAACCTGTGCTTTCCTTGGAGCACCACAACCATGTTGCATTCAGAATAAGGTGAACCTCTTACTAAGAGGGAGAAAAGGTATCAGAATAGAAGTCACAAGAATTTTTATTACACTACTGATGATCAAGATAAGGGTAAAGCCCCTGAGACTGCAAGTGATAGAGAAGGAGAAGAGTTTTCAAGAACTCTGTTGGTGGCCATGCAAGATCTTGCTAGAGAGATCAAAGAGATGAGGATGGACAGGATGAGGGAATCTCCTTGGAGATTTCATCCTAGGGAAAGCTCTGGCATATCTCATCATTGGACTGGTTAACTAGTGAACCATCCATAAGCTCCACAACGCTCCACTATGCCTACCTTCTTGGTTGTGGAGAATGAAGGACCACAAGAGCAAGCTTCCCTTGAAGACTAATTTGTGGAATATGAATCTTAGAATAAGAGGTTCAGAGACCAGTTGAGCTTCCAAGAGTTTTTTCACCTCAAGGATAGAAGAAGACCAAGGAAATAGTATAGATATGGTGGGTTCTTTCATAATCAGGATAGACACCACTCTATGGGAAGAAATTTTTTTCCCAAGTTTTATGGATCATCCTCCAGTTCTGCCAAGGCATGGGTAGAAAAGCTGGATATTTAATTTCTGTTGAACAAAGTCCATGAGATTGAGGCCATCAAGATTGCAATGCTGCACTTTCAAGGTGAAGCACACAATTGGTGGTTCCATGGGTTGTCTACATTGGGACATACCAATGTGACTACCTATTTTGAGTTTACTAGAAGACTGGTGGAGAGGTTTGACAGGAATGATCCAGAAGCGCCCTTCAGAAGCCTTGCAATGCTGAAGCAATTAAGGAATGTAGAGACTTGTACCTCTGAGTTTCTAAGATTATATGTCATGGTTCCTAATATGTCTACAGCAAGGAGGGTGTACATGTTCATCAATGGCCTAGAGGAACCTTTGCATGGGTTGGTTAAATCTACCAAGCCCATCACTTTGCATGATGCCATTGAGAGGGCAAGAGACCTTCAAGATGCCTTGCCAAAAACAAAGGCAACTTTCCAAAGCAAGGCCCCTCACCTTTCTAAAGAGAAGGGAGAAAAAGTTGCTCCTTCCAAGGAGAGCTCATTCAAGAAGCCTCTTGATATTGAACTTAGGAGGGAGTTGAGAAAGAAGATATTGTGTTTCACCTACCAAGAGTCATGGGCACTGAGACATAGATGTGATGTTGGGAAAGCACACTACATAGAATTCTTCTCATATTTTGAGGAGGAAGATGAAGATGATAAACCTAGGAGGGGTCAGAGCGTTGATAATGATGAGGAAGATCCAACACCATCCGGATATGGGGATGGAACATTTGCTCCAATAAGTGGGACTATTTCATCTTTGAGAGAAGTACCTAAGTACTTGAACCTAAGAGTATAAGGTTCAATCATGAATCAGAGGGTATCTATGTTGATTGACAGTGGGGCAACCCACAACTTTATTGATGCTCATATTGTGCAAAGGAGAGCAATCCCCACTGATAATTTTGAGGGATTCTCTATTTTTGTCCCAAGAGATAGGACCATGCAATGCATGCAATATGTCCCCTCACTTTCAGTCACTATGGGATCCTACACTTTGGTGGATCACTTTTTTGTAGTTGACATACCAGACACCAATATCATTCTGGGTGTCCAATGGTCGATTACTTTGGGGAAGGTCACCACTGATTGGAAAGCTTTGTAGATGGAGTGGGTGGACTTGAAGAGTGGGAAACCACAAATGATTCAAGGCATGAACACTTATCCCTCACCTAGTACTTCCACACAAACAACAGAGATGGATTTGCACAGTGGAAGCAGGGATCTCACAGTCCCTTCTCTTATGTTCATGACGATGCTGCAAGGGACATTCCTATCCAGTGGCAAGCCACCTGGGATTCCACCAAATTCATATATTGTGGGGGAGGCCTCACAAAGTGTTGCTCCAAATCTAGATCTAGGAGGGATTGGAGCAATGAGAGACCAAGTTACAGCGCTGGAGGTCTTGGGACAGCTCAAGAATGAGGGGGATCTTCTTCTTGCATCACTATCACCCTCTCTCTTTCCAGAATCTACGCTATGGGAGGATCATCCTTCCAACAAACAAATTTGGCATGAGAAATGTCAAAAAGGAGATCATCAACATGACAAGCACTTCCATGGATGTATCATCAGTACTGTCATTGTTGAACAGTGTGGATCAGTATTGGAAATCTCAACTACTTGTAGAGTATTCCAAAGATCTCCACACAGGTATGATACTAGATGACATGGAGCAAGAAGAGGGCTACTTGATCCAATGGGGAGTCATCTATTATCATGGTAAGGTCTTCTTTGCTAGAGCTTCCAAGCTCAATCAAAAGATAATACAAGGGGAACATGAAGAATTCTTCTTCAGCCATATGCATTCAATGAAGGTCTATACCTTGATCATGAGGAGCTTTGATTGGGAATGCATGAGAGATGAATTACATTAGCACTTTCAAGAGTGCATTAGCTATGGAGGATTGGGGCGGCCAATGGACTCTTTGCAAGAGTAATTTCAGCCAGTTCTTCCTTTTCTCGAGAGGAAGGAAATTCTCATGCACAACTCCATGTCTATGAAGGACTATGATGGTAAAGGATCTGATCATGCCAAGCAAGTTTTATTTTCTAATTCCTTTGCCATGTTTTTACAGGCTATGACTCCTAAAGGGAGTGAGAGATCATGTGGATCCCATGACTTTTGGTGGGCCAATAGAAATGTTGAACTTGGCCACTTTATTATTGTGCAAAGGGAGATTCCTTCTCATGATGGGTGCTTTCCAAAGGCACCAAAATTATCTAACATCTTCAGCCATGCTAAATTGACTAAAACAGCAAATGTGTGGTGGGAATGCCACTTACCACACCTTGATATAATGCAGGCAGGTGATGCACTGCGCTGGCATCACATGTGGGATTTTGACCCATCTCCTCAAGCTCAGATTTCTGTTTGCATATATGTATTATTTCTTCCATACTTGGATGATATACCACATGGTTTGGAACTTCTACCTGTACCTCATGATACATGTTTTAGATGGAGCATTTCTCTAGCCATGTTTATTTCTGTTGAGTTTTTCACTCCTGGTGGGATGGACTATGCACATCTTATGTTAACCTTGGAGGAAAAACTCATGATGTATTGGATTGATGAGTGTTAACACTGGAAAATCGTACAGCAGAAAACGACATTAAGTAATGTCGAGCCAAAGGATTTACAGGACAGGGATACATTATGGAATAAAAAATATTAAGAATCTCTAAGGTTTGGAGGAATTCAATATTGAACTAGTCATAAATGCTCGAATGCGTGCTTTTTCCTTCGAGAAGAGCGTCTTCTGCATGCACTGGAGCCCAATAAGCGCGTATTCCTAGAAATGTAAAAAATTCCCTTTCTGGGACCTGTTAGCCACCTATAAAATTTGTTATAGAAAAAGGTGGCTAAAACTTTTTGGAGCCTTCAAGGAACAAATTTTATTGCTAAAAAGTGTTATCTCTTGAAGACTCTTGAAAGCCTCATGCCTCTGTCCAAATCTTCACTGCTGTTTTCATCTTAAAAACTCTGAGATTCTACTGATTTCATGAGAAAAATCTGCTGCAAAATTATTATTTTTCCCCTTCCTCCACTCAAAACTAACCTTCATTTTGCACCCCTTTTTTCCTCCATAAAATTCCTCTATTTTCATGATTCCCCTTCTTCCATTCATGAAAATCATTTTCCATAGTTTAAAACTCATTTTTAAGCTATACCGAAACCCCCAAAATCCATCTAAACATCTTGAACATGTCCTAAAAAATAAGTGTTTTGACTATGGTTTTAAGCCGCCTTGGGATAAGTTTTAAGCCACTTCCCCTCCACGTGCCCGCACCCTAGCACTAGGTGCTAGACCCACAAAGCGCTTATTGCATCGCAAAATCTGACCACATAAGTTTGTTTGTCGTGTTTAAAAGTTCCGATGCGATTAAGCCCTTGTACACAACCCCCGAACCCATTATTGTTTTATATTACCTTTATACCCGCAATCGGGCACTAATCAGTGTGAAAACCCATTCCTGTTTGATTTTTTCCTTTGTAAATCAAAAAATCCACTTACCGAAAGTTTTGATCTAAATGCGCCAAGCAATGATTTTTAATGAAAAATGGGTTGATTAAAATACTGCATCAAAACTTCTGATGCGATTAAATCCCTATTGTTTAAACTTCGCCCCCTCTAATTTTCATTCCATATAGCGTACGCTCGGGACCAAGAGTTTAAGTCCCGAGGCACCCATCACATCAGAGTTTTCCTTTGGGTACTTTTTAATGTTTTTTCCCCACCTCTGATTGCGATGGCCCGATTCGCGCAATCACATCGGACCTTTTCATCGGGTGTGTTTATAACAATTGTTTTTCCCCTCACCGATTACGATCCTCCGATTAGATCTATACCATCCACCTGTCTATATCGGATGGTCCTAGATCTTTCCTCATGGTTTCATTATCCTCTGCCTTCCACTAAGAGGATTTTAACGTGAAATCCCCACCGTTGATGTCTGCGCAATCAACGGTTCTGACTTATTCTTCCCTCTGCTCTCCTTTCAACCTTCTCTTAATTAATCTCGACCATTGGATGATGCCATCTAAATGGCCACGCTGCTCCCTGTAGCCTTCTAAGCAGTTAAACCCAAAAATGTAGGATTTTATAATATATTTTTGTATTGTGCAGGTGTTTGAAAGTTTTTCCGCCATATTTAATAAAAAACCGAAGGCTGGGAATGACGATTCCCGTGCCTTTGATTCATCAAAGGAAACCATTCGTAGGGCTCGAATTCCACGTCTCATCAATGTTTCATGAGGCATTGATGCCATATGAGCCATGCGTAGCCTGCACATAAACAAGACACAGTGTTATTAAATCATAATTAAAAGAGTATCAGTGTCGAAGACCTGCCACGGCAGAAACAGAAGATTGAAGAAAATTTGGGGATTATGGCTAAGATTGATTATCAAAAGCCTAATCCTCCAAATTAAAGACAGAATTAAAGGTAAATCATAAATATCTACAAGCAGAAATACCTCCACCGCCACATCTGAGGAAAATTGACTCCTCTCAGCTACCACAGTGCCACCTGTAGCCACAAGCATTAAAATAGAAGCCGAAATTATTGAGAAAAATCAAATATTTGCCTCAACGCAGCCGAAGAATTAATTCTTCCAAAGTAATTTAATGTAAAAATATTAGCAGAGTTATTACATTCATGACACCAAGCCTCAAAAGTTAACAAAAGCTCCCACCGAGCTTAATCTTAAGTGTAAAACAATTCATATAGATAGAACATATGTAAGCTTCTTCATTGAGCCCCTCAAATACCGAGAAGCCATTAAGACTGTATTAATTATCTTTGGAGATCTTTTATCAGATCCCACCTCCTCGTTCTTCTATAAATACTTCTGTAGAAGATGAGAAATTGTTGGTTGAGTTGGTTGCTGAACTTTGAAATATACTTGAGCTTGAGACTTCTACTTGTAAATAGTGTTGACTGGCTCTTGGAGCTCTGCTTGTGATAGATAAGTTAGTCTGGGAAGTGTAGATGATTACTAAACTAAAGCATTAGACTTAAAGCTGTAACTGGTTTGGTGCATCAGTACAAGCTAATTTATGGGATCCTGGTCTATGTCGACGGTGATTTTGTTTCTTATTGTAAATTGTTATTTTATTCTTGTTTTCACTGTGTTCATCCTCTCTTATAAAGAACAACATGCATAGAGTTAGGACCTACTGTATATTAGTACCCTTCTCTGACTGAAAATTTTTATCTACATGTTTTCTTCTAATTAGTGTTATTTAGGAATGATTTAATTCAGTTCTAAGCATAGGAATGCTGGCGTTCCCTCATCCTATTTCCTTGGCTGATTGTTATTCTTAAATTTTATTTTCAGTATATGTTAAGTAGAGATGAACTAAGGAAGATATGGTGTGCCCTGGTCCTAGTTTTATCCCCAATGACTGTCTGAAAGTTTCCCTTGGAATGTGTTGAAAGCTGGCTAGTGTTGAAACACTTACCAGATCTTAGGCCATTCTCTGTTATCTTTTTGTTTGTCTTGAAAGTTACCAAGTAGAGCAGAGCTAGGAGAGGATTTGTGGTGAGCTCAGCCTGCTGGTTTCTTCTCCAACAGTTGCCTTCAAGTTTCCCTTTGTTTTAAAATGTTTTTCTATTGAAAGTGCATCAAAATCAGGCTATTTTAGAAGTACTTTCCTGATATTAGATTAATTTTATGTATTTTCTTAAGTGTATGTCAAATCAAGCTAGTTTAGAAGTACTCACCTGATCTTGGGCTGCTCTTTGTTCTTCATTTGTTTAATTCCCCTTCTTGTTGTACCATTTCATTCCATAAATAAAACTTAAAGAGATCCTTAGACATAGATGACTTGCCCCATGGACCACTCTTGCCTCTTGTTGTTTCAATTAAACCCTATTATGACTCCATAGCCCAATCGACTAAAACCTGCAATTATCTATCTTTCTAGCCAAAGCTTGTTCTAGTTGCTTGCAACTCCTCACCTTTGAAACTCTTTGCATTTAGAACTTTCCACTCAAATAATAGTCATGCTCAACCATCCAAAAAAAAACAAAACCCTCGGCCTTCATAACTAGCCTAATATCATTACCCAAAACTTCAAAGACAAATCCATCTTTGCACTTATTGGAGAGATCCCTCTCCGGATTCAGGAGGCCTAGATCCTAGAATCCCAAAGTGGTTTAAATAATGTTGCTTTTGTGATTGGACTTTTCCAATCTTTCTAATTACATATTCCTATCATTTCTGGCGAGTCCACTGGGGAGCGAACCCAGAATCTCTGTTCCCCTTAAAATTTCATACAAACATCGTGAGTAAAAAGCAGCCTTTTCAAGCACTACCAAGAACTGGTAATCATGATAAAACTTGTTTGAATCAGTAAAAAACTAGGAAAACCCTAGGATTCTCATAAGACTTTGTCTAACCTTGGAAAATCAGCTAGCTTAGCCATAAGAGTATACTTTCTTTGTCTCATAACCATAGCTAATTTTTGAAATAGAGTTAGGACATTCTTAGAAACCACACAATTGGAAAATAACTCAGAAAACCCAAAAATATTTCAGATTGGTATTTAATAAACATGGTGGTGGACCATCAAACCTTTTACCTCCTTAGGAGCTTAAAACTTCCACTTGGCGACTCCACAATCCCGAACAGACCTTAATACTCCACTAGGAAGAACATTTATCACTGTAATATCATTCAAAATCAGTTAGAGGACTGAAGGATTAAAATTTGTGTAAACAAATTAGTTGACCTTTTAAAGACTGTCATACCTGGTTGAAAATTTTCTTGTTTATTTGGGTCTGAAAAACATAGCATAGTGGCTCTTAGGAAGATTCATACTAGAGCCTACCCCGACCCAGATCCACCTGAGATAGTTGATAACCCAGAAAGTATCCCTAGGAAGTCTCCCAGGATTAAATTATCAACTGTTTTCAGATCACCCTTGAGAGTTAGTTCAGTTCCTGAAAATATTTCAGCTCAACAAAAATCACAAGTTGACTTAGTAAATCCCTTTAGAACTAGGTAATTTGATGATATAACCCAGCCAGATTCCGAGTCTTCACTTTCATCTCCCGAAAGAAGTGAACATCCTGGTAGCAGAGAAACAACACCTCCTGATTTACATTTCCTTCACAATTTAGGTATCTCTCATCCAAGATCGGCTCAGCAATCTACTCCTAGTCCATCCACATCTGCTCATCCTACATCCACTGTCAAAACCACTCCACTTCAGCCCACTTTTTCTTTTTTTAATCCACCTCTTATGAATCCACCCCCACAACATATCATGGCAGCATGGTATGCTCCCTTAGTCCTTCTTGTACCATTAGTCAATGTTCCACAGGACTATCAGTCCAAAATTCCATTGTATGATGCTAGTAATGCTACAACTGCATCACAACATATGGATACGATGAATGACTACTTTGACATAAATGAAATTGATGATGATTTTTTCAAACTTTGACTATTTTCTCAGAGCTTAGGGGTAGAAGTAAGAAAATGGTTTAAAGGCTTAACCCCCCATAGTATCAATGATCTCTAAGCCTTCCGTCAGACTTTATTAAACAAATGGGAAGTAAAGAAGAATCCTCTCCAAGTCCTTTCTGATTACAAGAACCTCCATAGAAACACTGGGGAAAGTGTCCAGGCTTACTGCACTAGATTTAATACTATGTACAATGCACTTTCCCCAGATCTAAAGCCTCCACAAGGCTCATCTCTAAACAATTTTCCTGAAGGGTTTGACCCTAAGATGGACTATTAGCTGAGAGAAAGAGATCCTGCAACTCTTGAAGAGATGAAAAATGGTGCTCTTACTGTGGAAGTCAACTTGATGGAGAAAAGAACAAGAATGAAAAATGAGAAGAGAGTATTCTTCAGGGAAGAAAACACACCTTCTACTTCTAACTCAAAGATGGAGAAAATGATGGAGGAGATGATGAAAGAGATGAGCATAATTAAGAGAGCATAAGAAAGCCAAAACTAAAATGCTCCTAAAAACAGAAACCAGAACCAGAATCAGAATTTTAGAAGGAACCAACCTCCAAACAGACCTAGGGAAGATGACCAACAGATCACTCCTCCCTTTCATCAAAACTATGTAAGTGAGGTTGAGGAAACAGATGAAATAATAGAGGAAGATGATATCAATATGCTAGGAGTAGATGATGATGACTTTGAGGTTCATTATGATAGAAAACAAGGTCTTTACACACCTTATGATGACAAAATAGATGATGATGAAAATTATTGTCAAGACATGGAAAATGTCATCATAGAGTCTCAAAGAGAATATGACCTTAGAAGCAAGACCAGTCAAAAAACTCCCAACACCAAAACCTCTGAAAAATCTTCACAAAAAAGAACTACAACCAACCCTAAAGTTTTCGAACAAAAGGATAAAACAACAACTGTGAATTCTAATAATGGTAAAGAGAAAGGCACTCAAAACAATGAAAAACAAAGTGCAGAACTTAGCAGTACTAACACTTCAGCTAGTACTCCTGCTAAAACAATTTCGTCAAATGTAAATAGAACAAGTCAGCAAGCTAATGTTGCTGATAGATTGGCAGCTAATAAGGTTGAGACAAGTACTTCAAAGAATCAAATTTCTTTCAGTCTGGAGCAGGAAATTTCAAAAATTAAAATCTCTGTTCCCTTGACTGAGTTAGCTGCCCAGAATGTATATAGGACCCAAATTTTGAAGGCTTTAAACATTGAAGAGAATAATGACACAATCAATCTTAATGATGACTAGCCTGAGCTTATTTTAGGTCCAAATATTGAAGGTATGTATCAAGAGGGACCTGTTCCTCCATTTTATGTGAGTTTAAACATTCATGAGAAAATTTTGCACAACGCTATGCATGATTCTGGGGCTTCTCATAATTTAATTCCTAAAGCTGTGATGGAGAGTCTTGTTCTATAAATCACCCGACCTTATAAAGACCTTTACTCCTTTGACTCGAGCAAAGTAAAATGTTTAGGATTAATTAAATACCTCTACGTTAACTTAGCACAAATTCCAGCCAAATGCTTAGTAATGGACACTGTTTTGGCTGATGTGCCCCCAAAGTATGGAATGTTGTTATCTAGGTCTTGGGGGGCTAAGTTACAAGGAACCATGCAAATGGACATGACCTATGCGAATATCCCTGTTTTTAATTATACTAGAAGTTTACAGGGAGTCTCATATGCAATACACAGTTACAAGTTAAGACACACCTCAAAACTCTCCTCTATATTCTTTAAATACAGGCCTTGATTCTTTTATTCTTTTTAACGATGAAACACTTAGTGAACAAGTCACTTTAACAGAATTAATGGCTGATAGGGAGGAAGAGGAACAAAACACAGAAGCGTCACAATAGTTTTCTGCTTTTGAAAACTGTAGCAAACCAAACACAGGTCTTGAGCTACAAGTCATGCGTCCTTTTCTTTTAAACCTTGACAGTCGAGAAAACGATCCTCAATGCATTGAAAAACATGAGGACTTGGAACATATTCAACTAAGTGCTGATACTCAGGAAAATTCCGAAAGCACTTCAGTCGAAGAGGATAGTCAAACTGTTAAACCCGAGACTAATCCTCTGTGGAGTATGAACTTTGATGGATCCTGCACTAGGAACAATTCTAGTGCAGGGGTCTAGATTCGCAACACTAAGAATGATCACACAAAAAGCCTTTCCTGAAGATTAAACTTCCAGTGTTCGAATAACATAACGAAATATGAATCCCTTCTCTTAGGCTTATGATTGTTGAAGAAGTTAGGAGCCAAAAGAATCAATGTGTATGGGGATTCTGAGTTAGTCATCAGGAAATTCAATGGGGAGTATAGCGTAAATCATCCCAGACTTAGGGCCTACCGAAACGATTTCATGGACCTTTTAAAGACTTTTGAGGAGTCCAAATTGATTTTTGTCCCAAGAAAAAGAAATATTGCGGCCCACAATTTAGCCTTTGCAGCTACGACATGCTTAACGCCATATGAAACCAAAGACTACACAACTCAGATAAAATTTAGACCAACCATTCCTGATAACGAAAAATATTGGAAGGAGTTCGACGGAGACAAACAAATAGAAGAATTCATGCAGTTTAGAAATGAATTCGAACTACCAAGTTCAGATTCAGATTATGAAACTGACTGCCCTAGCGAAGAAATTTTTCTTGATAAATAAGAAAGGTCTCCTAAACTTGCTAATGTAAACCTGTTATCTAGAAAACTTGAAAATGAAGTGTTAGTCATCAGTATTTTTCACTTGTTGGTGATGACTAGTTGTAACAGCCAAGTTTTCTAGCAGCTGATCTAAAAATTTGTCAAATTTGCCAGCTGAAAAACACCCATATTTTTTTTTTCCCTATTACCTTTCAACCCACCCATGACGAGATGAAACCTCATTATCAAATCCTACCTAGCCTCAGCCATAATAGTCTACCCATAGGCTCTAAAGAAACAATCCAAATCTGTCCAAAAAGTCTCCCCTAAGTTAGGAAGTGGCACTTTAGGCATTTCTCCCTTGGCAAATTATCCTAAAGACAAAGAATCTCCATCTGCTATAGACCAGTCATAACAGACCTTCCCATTCTGCAAATAAAGTTGGTTACAGCCCTAGGTCGCGCCACTAATACACCCTCAAGTCTCAACAATACATGGACCATAAGTCAAACTAATTCTAGGTGTTTTTACAGTGTTTTAATGGATATTTCAAGGACAGAGGCATACCGGCATCTCAAAATACAATATTTGGCCCCACATGAGAAGAAAGCTGCTTCTCAATGTGATCTTGAGCCTGGGATGCAGCCAAAGAACAGAGATTTTTTCATTAATCTCTTGCGATCACATTCAACGCCTAAAAGGATAGTGAAAGAAAAATAACACTGTCGAAGGGTTGATGATATGACATGACTGAAAAACCTCCTACATCCATAAGCAAAGGTTTTGAATACTGAAGAACCTCCTTCATTTCACAAGCAGAGGGTTAGGAGTGCCTCCTTCATCTATAAGCAGAGCGAAAATGGACAAAGTTTGATTTTAAGAGTTGCAACTGACTGTAAGACAAATTTTTTGATGAACAATGAGACAGTGACTAAGGTTTTCTGAAATAAAGTGATGACTGAAGGCAGAGGCCAAGAAGTTGGTTTTAAAAATGATTTGCATGAGTTCACTATTATTGAGTTACAATGTGAAACTAATAGGTTTATCATCAGTGAAGAAATATTATTAAACTGATAACCAAAGGAGTCAAAGGGGTCTTAGTCTCAAAGTAACCTCTACCATCATGTTCAAAAGGAAACAGGCATCTGTCAAATAAAGCCTCCTTCATAAGAAAAGTAAAGGAGCTCATCATGGTTTGAAGATAAAAAGAAATCATGGCATATGGCAAAGACTCTAAAGAGGCTGTTATCCAAAAAGAGGTGAAATAAATGAAAACCCAGACTTCTTGCAGACCTCCTTCACAGAAGAACTAAAAGGCAGCTATCCCTTGTTCAATTTTCAAATATAGAACACCATCCCTTTTTATCTCCTTAAAAATAAAAACTGGATCATTTTGGCAAACTTGAAGATAAGTTAATGTTTTTTTGGGATTGAGGGCCTTATGTAAACGGGATTTCCACTTACGAGTGTCCAACAAGTTTTTTTACCCACGAAATCGAAAGAGAATCTCAAATAGCACAAGTGACAGTGAGACGAGAAATACAAATACAAGATATGGAAAAAGGGATATTGAATTTATAGTTAAGTTTATTCCCAGGTAAAAAGGTAGTGCCACTCAAAAGACACATCACAGCCCTTCATATGGCTCAGCAGAAAAATTTCCTCCCACGGTGTAGATATCAACAGGGAAAACAATTTTTCTCTCCAATAGGAAACGATGAAAGTTTTTTAAGTCTTAAAAGGGCTTGTTTTATTTCAAAAAGAAGGTCGGGTTTATAAAACAAGCGAGCCATCATCACTATGCCATTTTTTTCAAACAAAGAGGTATCAAAGGTTGTGTTTTTAAAGAAAAGGGATTCAAGTCTTGTTTAAAAAGGGCATTTTTCAAATCCTTTCTTCCAAAACCCTCACCAATTAAATACAAAAGGGACTTTTGGCTCTGTTCGTTTTCAAAAAAGGATGAGGAATGTTGCAAACCCTTTTTGAATCTCTCAAAACACAAGACAAACTCCCCTTGTCGTCCCCTGGACCGGAGAAAGAAGTTTTTGAATGAATTAGTGATTGTTTTGGGCTTAAAGGTTGCGCGACGCGCCTATACAACTCGCGGTGCGTTCGAGCACATTTTTTACACATGAATACAAAGCACGCGGCGCGCCTCGTGAGGCGTTGGTCACGTCTGCCCAACAGGGTGACCCGACGGACTTTTTTGCGCGCGCTCTCCCATTCTAAACGTGTCGTGCATGGTTTAAGCCATCAAAACGCCTCCAAGAGTTTTTTAAAAGCTACTCAAACTCCTCGAACAAGGTTTCCATCGTGTCTCAAAGGTATTTTTTGTCTCACCCCCTTGCTAAATTCAAATTGCTAGATAGTGTTTGAGGCGATAAAAGCCTTGGTGTAAATCGAGATATTTTTGAGTGAATGTTTTTGAAAGAGGGTTACAGCTGGTTGATAATGAAGTGTGAATTCTAGATTCAAGGAACCTAAAACTACCCTTAAAGGTGCTAAAACATCATACTCCTGTTCTAGTGGGTTTGTCAAACATCAAGGAAATCTCTAACCGTCGTAGCACAAAACATAAACTCGTCGACTGTGTGCATTAGTGAAGACAGAGTGTTAAGGAGGGTTGATGTTTTTTGTTTAAATATCCGAGGCTTGCAATAGTTATGATCCCCCCAACATCGACATAGTGAAAATGATGGGTTTTTATTGATGTCTAAGGACTTTATAAACTCGCTCTCAAAAATAGTATTGAAAGGTGTAAGGCACCTGTTTAGAAAGGGAAACTAAGTGTTGAAAAGTGAAAGAAGTAGGCTCGATTTCAAACAATGATAATCATTCTACAAGATTTTTGCCATTTCAAAGTTTTCCTCGGTGGGGTAAAAAGAAAAAAAATCAATGTTTCCTCTTTGTCTATGAAGCATGTTTTGAGTGAAGCTACTAAAAAGTTTGGAGGTTGTTCTTGTCCGATCGTGGGTGAGGAATAGTGAATACAAGGGCGATGTTTTGGTTAAGAGGAGTTTTTGTCTGTTGTTTAGCTAGTCACTAGTGCTGTTTGTGCTCACACCAAAACACAAGTAGCTTGATGACTTTACCTAAACACGGTGACCTTTTAACTATGTATATTACATTTTGATTGAATGTGTGCTTACAGTTAAAAACTCGTTTCGATGAGTGGCATGCATAGGGAAAAACGAGTGTTTTGGGAAGAGCATAAAATTTTGTGTTAAAAGGTCATCTCACACATGACATTTTGAAACCAAATTCACCTTGATCAAACGAGTGATTGACAAAGAGAGCAGAGTTTTGTTTGAGAACACATTTCAAGAAATCCTTTTTGAGGCATTTTGGGTTTTTCGGAGAGCATCTAGAACAAGATGCATCCCGAGCGAGGATAGTAGGAGTGGATTGCACAAGAGGTATGAGCCTATTTCCACCAAAGAAGTGAATGCCCGACCCATCGATATTGTTCAATTTCCATGAGGTTGGGTGCTTAGAGTTTTTGCAAAAGGGTGCAAGAGGTGAAGAGTTTTTCTCCTCGAACACACCTTTGCGCTTTGAGGTTCGAGAGACAAGCATTTCCAGTTGGCGGGCCTTGACTTCAAGTTCTCCCCAAGATCCATCTCCAAAGCCACTAAAATTCCCTATATTGGCGAGAAATGGTTTAAGCAAAGCCATTTGGACTTAGATGATTACAAGCCCTTCCTAAAGCATCGAGCATAGAGAGTCATGTCATTCTATTTTCCCTTTCTCCTATATTTTAGCTAGCTACACCCCTCTCATGAAGATTATTATGAAGTAGTTCACTTGTGAGGGAAGATTATCCCGAATTTATGCTTATCACATTCAACAGCCGATGCATTTCACAAGGACCAAGCAACTAAATCTTCCTTTCTTCTTACACAAGATCATTGAGAAAATGACTCTACTATCCGAAGAAACCTCCTTCATGACAAATCGCTCTGTATTTTCCATCACTCTCTCATCAAAATCATCATTCTTCATCGGCTCAAAAAAAGAGAAGTCTCCTGGGATGTTTTCATCACTCATCCGGATTTCTTCAACCGTCCCTCCAATCCATACATCCCTATACATCTCCTACTCATCTCCCCTCGCCTTCTTCTAGCAGAGCCTACTCCTAAAATGCTCAAGTTTACTACAAAACAAATAAAGGAACATGAAGAAGGAGAATAAAGTGATCAAACGAACGAGGAGGAAAGACATGAGCAAGAGGAAGAAAGTGTTGAACAACAACATGACGATGATGAGGGTAAAGGACGACATGACAGTGATGAGGGTGAAGGACAACATGATAGTGATAAGGGTGAGCAACAAATTGATGATGAGGCTGAACAACAACCTTTATGATGACACACAACAACATCACGAAGTGGTGATGAACAAGACGAAGGGAAAGAGGAAGAAAGTGTTGAACAACGACATGACGGCGAGGGTGAGACGAGAAGAGAGATAAAGATGATGAAGGGCGAGCCTTGTGAGACGAGCAGCAAGAGGAAGCATTATAGTGATGAGCAAGGGAAGCTTGAAGAGGACACACAGATAGTCCTATGAGACGGAACAACGAGCATGAATATGATGAAAAAGGGCATGACAAAGGATGAGCAAGGGCAGACCTCAATAATAACAACGACCTCCTCAAGAAGAATAGCAAACTCAAAAGGATGACAAGCAAGATGACAAAGGTAAAGGGGTCATGCCCTCTTCTCCTAAAAAAGGCCAAGCCCCAGGACAGAGCAAAGAAGAGAGTGCCTAGAGTGGTCACTCCAAATGTGACAAGGGCTCTCCGAAGTAAAGGAAAATTGCCAAAAAATCCTATCATTGATTTGCCTAGGAGGAAGAGTACTAGAATAGCCACCCAAAGCAAAGGGAAGGGAAAGGTATAAGGAATTCATGAACAAGAGAATGCATTCGATATCATCCCTATCCAAAGTGATGATAGTGATAATGAGGCCTAGATTCTGTCAAAACCTTTTTGATCCATAGGGGAAGGCTAAATTGATGCATTGAAGGATGATCTTCATAGGGCAAGGAATTTCAATCAATTTCTGCAAATCCAAAATAGGAAAATGAGTGCCCATATGGTCATTTATGAGACACGGGCGACTAAGTACAAGAAGGAGGCCTCCAAAGCCCAAGCAAGGTTGGAAGAAATCATGGGCAAGTTTGATGAAAGTGAAGGCGATGGTCGAGCTCTAAGAAAAAGAGGCCCAGAACCATGGGGCTTAAAAGGGCCCTTGAGAAGCAAAAAGAAGAGGAAAATGGCCTTCTCCAATCTACCCCTCTCACTACATTGTTTGAACAAGAGATAGAGAACAATAGGAGGCATGGCTTGAGAGAGTCAATGACCATTTGGAGAAGAAGTTGGAGAGGGAAAACGAGGATTTATACCTTCAAAAGGAGAATGACGAGGCATTATAAAAGGCTAAATCATTTTTTCCCGACGCAAGCTGAAAGTCTGCTCAATACGAGCTCAAGGAGGCTAAAGGGAAGCGCTCGTCGCGAAAGTGAGGAAAGACACATCAAGACTTAAGATTTTGGCCTCTACTTCACAACATGTTGCCGAGAACCCTTGAGGGTCATGCTCACCAATTTTTGGGGCGATTTTCGGCATATTTTGGTTTTTTTGGCATTTTTTGGGTTTTTGGCCAAAACTCATGGGATTCGCCATTTCAGTTAGGGGATCATCAAAAGGAGGAGAATGGTATCATTGGATGCCATAATTTCAGGGAGCACACACTCAACAATTTTCAGGACATTTGAAGATCATTTTCCCTCCCTCGAAATGGCGAAAAAATGCCCGCTTTTTCTACACTCGTCCTGGCCTATCGACAAACTTTATTTTTTTGGTTTTTTTCCACACATGCCTATTTTTGGAGGACTTCCAAGCATCATATTGTGAAAAATTCCAATTTCTCCAGAAATTAGTACACTTAGATATTTCCAACGAGCTATCATGAGCCTCGTTTCGACATAGAGAAGGCTTCCAAAAGTTGCAGCAAGTCGTGGGGACCTTTTGTCGATGTAAGTTTTTGAGTATTTTTGTAAAATTTGAACCTTTAAAAACTGCTTTTTTCCTCATGTGCGTTTAGCTATTTTTTGCACATGAGAAGTTATGAAAAGTCAATTTAATTCCCTCTTTTTAGCATTTTTTAGATATTTTATGAGATATTTTGTGCCTTGGGATTTGCAAAGCCTCAAGGACAAGTTTAGATATTTTGAATAGGCCAATGAGAGTGCAAATTGAACTAAGAGGTTTTCCTCACTTGAGCCTATATATTCTAGGAGGCTTTCATTGTAAAGCAAGGTTGAACTTGATGATAGAAGAAATATATGGTCATATAAGCTTTGGAAGAAATACTTGTCTCATGCTCTTGGATAGTCTCTTGGATGTTCTTGGATGATGAAAGAGGATTGTTGTTGGATTCCATGACTTGGTAGAATGGTATAGTGTCTCTTTCTTTGTTTTGTTTTCTAGTTTTCATTCATGAATGCATGTTTCTTGTTTGCTATAGATCAGTAGAGAAAAAATTTTGAGACATGCCCTTGGAGGCACCTCAAATTTCTTGTTTCTTCATAGCTTCCATGTTTTCTTCTTCCTTAGTCACATTAAAGAATTCTTGATTGCTCTTTAATAACTTAAGGATATTGTTGCTTATTTCATTCATGGTTTTATGCATGCTAAGTATGATTTACGGTACGCCTCGACTTACTCATGGCTAGCCATAGCTCCATCCATGAAATTTCTCTTTGATCGATTAGATTTTTCATTTGTTGAACCAAAGAGGTCTTGTTCCGATCTCGCCCTTTGCCTAAGACTATGCAATATTGTTTTCAAAGTGCCCAATAACTTAAAGTACCATGTTTAGTCATTCCAGGCATAGTGATTTTGAGTTGTTTATCTCTCTTCAGTGTATTTTCCCAAAGTCCGATAGTCATTTCCCAAAGTTAGAGAGTTATATATCTCTATGCATGGCTTGAATGTTTATTTCTATGTATTGATTAGCTTATAGTTACATTTCTCATGATTAATGGTTTGCCATACCATGTTTATGTCATCTATTAAACTAGATATGCTTGAAATCCTTTGTTGTTCCCAAACTTGATGTTCATTTTATTCCATTTTTCCTAAAGATGCTTTCTACCTTGAATCAAATCGGCCCTTCAATAGGCTTGTATCACCGTCTCGATAGCCTTCTGTGACCTTTTCGACCCCATAGCCTAGTTGATCCGACATCTTTTTACCTATCTTATATCTTTGATCAGTTTAATCCCTCACAACCTAAAAAACAAAACCAAAAAACCCTACTTCATAACTAGCGTAAAATTAGAACACAATAAGCAAACACATAGATATCCCTTACACAAATAGAGAGAGCTCTCTCCGAGTCCCAGGAAGGCTAGGTCCTTGGGCTCCAAAGACTGGTTTGATGTTACACTATCATTTGGCTTTCCAATCATCCAAATCATGGGACCCTAACATAATGGCGATCACGGTGGGACCTTGAGTCAAAACATCCTAGGTATCCCTTAGGAACTCTCAAAATCTCATTTCCAAACTTAGAAGAGTAGAATCACGGTTGTCTCACCATCCTAGCAAAATGATGACTCGAGTTGTAGGACACTCTTGCAAACCTTAGGACTACATAAAAAACTCGGAAAAAACCCCAAAAAACTCCCTTAGATTGGTTTTTTGATAGTATTGGTGGTGGACCATACACATATACCTCAAAACAACTAAAAATCCACCGCCGACTCCACTAGCCTCTAGTAGGGCTTACTAATTTAGTAAACTCTAGGCTACTATCCGATTGAGCCACCCTCATCACCACACTAACATAATGGCGATCACGGTGGGACTAACGAGTACATAACAATCTAGCAAACTCTTGTAGATTCATTAGTCTTCAAAACTTAAACAGAAAGCAAGTCCATAAAACCATTTAGAGTAAACTCTTTTTGTTCTCACCACCCTAGCAAAGTGATGAAACAAGTTTAGAATACTTTAATAAACCATAGGCTGCACATAAAAACTCATAAAAACCCCCAAAACATTCCTAGATTGGCTTTTCCCTAGTTATTAGTGGTCGACCATAGCTACATATTTTCAAAAACAACCATGTTCCACCCTGGTGACTCCACTAGCTCTCCCAGTAGGCCTAAAGACTCCATAAAAGACCAAAAAAATTCATAAACCATACCTTTTCGCTAACTCATCCCTCCAAAAACTTAAACTTAGGGTAGAATCTCTATAATCGATGACAAACTAAGTATAACTTAGTGATTCGAGAAAAACCTCACCTAAACATAGGAGATAAGCGAAAGCCTTTCTTGCCAAGAGAACCATTAGCTTGTCCATACTGACCTAGCAAACTATTGAAACCAAGTGAATCACTCTTCTTTGCAAGTTCCCATCTCAAAGTTGCTATAAAAATTTTCCCCAAGCATCTTTGATAGTGTTGGTGGTGTTGAAAATGTAGCAAGATGATGGAGCTTAGTGAAATGAAGTCGCCTTCACTAAGTGGGCCCCGCAAGCAGAAATTACAGCGCGAGAATCTATTTTTAGATCTGTCTATTTTTAGACATATGGAGCATGGTTCGGGGATTCCGAGCTTTGAGATTCTTGAAGTATGTGTCATGTTGGTAAAAATAGATGAGACTCTATTTTTGAGGTCAAAGAGGTCGAAGTCTATTTTTAGACCGCGCTCTCCTTAAAATAGGGAAGTCAAATATTATTTACCCTTAATAATATTTAGACTATAAGCAACGAGTTTACTCTCTTGGAGCACTTCATTTCAAGCTACATAAGTGGCTCATGCATCCGAAAAAGGAATCATGTGGTTCCCAGGGTCCCGATGGAATCATGCATGGTTGACTTTTAGTTGGACTTCGATGGCGAAGTTTGGAGGAGTTAATGAGACGAGATAGTGGAGTTGTGTTCTCATTTATTTTAGTTGAACTCGATTGAGATTAGTTTAACTAGATAATCAATTAGTTATGAGTGGAGTGAATTAAATATTATTTAATTCATTAATTAGTAACTCATTATTCAACTCAAGAACACATCGCTCACTACAGTGCATGATCGGGGCTCAAAGGAGACCGAGTGAAAGAGGTGAGATGAAAGGGTGGAGTTAGCTATCGGGGCTGTGACTATACTATTGCTGATTTGCTAACACACGATAGGTGGAGTAAGCCCATGAGGATTGCGCGATAGGCTGGTGGTTTATCTATATAAAGAGGCCATCCCATAGCATTGAAACACGCAATAGAGGCAAGGCAATTGGCAGTGGAGTTTTGAACCAAAGAAACCTATTCAAAACTCGAGCTAGATCGTGAGAGTAACTTTATGAGAAAGTACCTGAGTACTTGTGGGGAGTATTGTACCGAGTTTGTTACTTAATTTCTCCATTATAATATACACAATATGCTAGGGTTTTCGGATATAAGCTTTCCCCATACATACTATGTTAATGTGTATGATGATTTGATGTGTTATCGCTTGATTTTTATTTCCGCATGTTTGATGATCTCGAGTTGAGTTGAGTGGAAGAGATTATGTGTTGTGTATGAAGTTCAAATAGTATGTGACCAGGATAGTCTCGGTGGATAATTAATCATTATTCAAACAAATTTCTACATGGTATCTGAGCCATTGAAGCATAGATTGATCATCACGGTGATTACAAACTTATTTCGGTGAATGCAGTCGCATGCGGGCTGTGAGCCTCGTGATTCATCTTTCTTCTGAAAGTGAAAGGTCCGGTAAATGCCTTGCGTACGATCTCTCGTGCTAGAAATAATTTGTTCTCACGATCTAGAGCTGTAGCAGCTTTGAGGTGGAATTCGAAAGTGTTAGCGTTTTGTTTTTCTTGGTGCGGTGTTGAAAATGTCTTTCAACGAGTATGCGACTCGAATATGCTCTTAGGCAGATTCGAACTATGTTGCATGGAAGGATCGCATGGGAAAGCGTATTAGAAGATAATGTGTCCGAAGGAGTTCATAGATACGGATGTCTCAAAAGCCCACCGATCCCGCTCGAAGTCGATGCATGGCAAAGAAGATGGCGAAGTGTCGAAGGATCCGTTGGAGGGCGTCAAGGATCATATTGTATCCACCGCATGGAAAGAGCTACTCTATATTTAATGTGGAAAGATTTGACGGATCTATTCCGAGTAAGAGCGACCAAAGGAAGCCGGCGCTCAAAGATAAGCTCAGGGAACATCAAGATGGGAGAAGGGCGATAGTATCGCCAAATACTCACGAAGTTCACTTAGTGCGAGAGATGAGTCCCGGGAAGTGTGGGGGTGCTCGTCGAAAGACGAGGACATGGTCGACTTGGCTCTCCTTGGTCTTCCGAAGGCTTGGCACTCATATCAAGATAGTGTCAATGGTCGGGGAGAAGTCGCCGGGATGGGAGCGCCTTTGGGCGGATCTCATGCGGGAGGGAGATAAGGAGGACTACTTCAGAGATGGATCTTCATCGAAAGGGAGCCGATGAAGAGAACTGCGCTTTGGTGGCCAAAGCAAAGAAGGGGAAGGGTAAGAAAACCTCTCATTCGGTGCAAAGGGCAAGAAGCAAGATATGGCGAAAGTGAAGTGTTTTCACCGCTGCATGATCACGGACATTATGCTACCAATTGTCCAAAGAAGAAGAAGAACAAGCGAAACGAGAAGATCCGCGGATGGAGAAGCTTTGGCTTCACAGCTCGAGCTCGACTTTTCACCGATCGCATGCTTGGTTTCAAGTGTGTTAGGATCGGTATGGTTCTTGGACGTGCCGTGTGTCATTTCATATGACGCGGGGAGATCTGGATTTGTTCTCGGATCCGGAGGAAAAAGATTTGGGTGTGCACATCGAGATGGGTGATGATGGTAGATACAAGCACGACGGTATCGGTACCATATCCTTTGTAGGGAGTCCGTAAACCCTTTGTATTGAAGGATGTCATGCATGTACCCGGGATTGAAGAAGAACCGCGATTTCGCAGTAGCGATGTTGGAGGATAAGGGGTATGATGTGGTCTTCGGTGAAGGAAAAGCCTTCCCGCGCGGTAAGACTACCGGAGAGACCCGGAAAGATAGGGGAGTTCGAACCAAGAACCTTTATCGCTTTGTAGGTAGATGGCTGCGCAACTATGGCATGCAAGGCGGGAGAAGTGGTGAGCCGGGATGATGAGGGCGAACGCGTGCACGAGAGATTGGGCCACCTTCACCATGGAGCTTTGAAGATTCCGCAACAGGATTTCTACTGGGCTTCCTAAGGGCACTCTTGCTTGTGATCGGATCAGGGTGCAAGGTGTACTTTAGGGAAGTATGTGAAAGCCACCTTTCACGAGAAGGATAGTCGCGCCACGACGATCCTTGAGAGAGTTCGCATAGACGTGTGTGGTCCTTTCTCGCTGCTTTCGACGGTAAAGCAGCGCGGTATTATGTGATATTTGTTGAATATTTCTCTCGAAAGTGCTTTCGGATCTTCTTCATGCGAGAAGAGAAGCGATACATTCGCGAAGTTTCTGTGAGTTTAAAGCACTTTCGGTCGAAGGGCGAGTCGGGGAAGAAGGTGATTGCTCTAAGGAGTGATAATGGTGGTGAATTCATCTTGGCTGAATTCAAATAGTTCCGGCAGTAGAAGGGATTCGGAGAGAGCTCATCGCACCCCATAACCCACGGCGAGAACGGGGTGGCTAGCTGAAGAACAAAATGATCGTGGGTCGTCTGACGGCGATGTTGCATGATCGTGGCCTACCCCTCTCACCTGTAGGCCGAGGCATGCACATACGAGGTATGTGCATAACCTTTGTCCTCACAAGGTTCTTGGCATGAGTACACCTGGAGGAGGCTTATTACGGCAAGAGGCCTCATATTTCCCATTTGCGGATTTTTGCTCCTCCGCTCTACATGCATGTGACGAAGGATGCGAGAAGGAAGCCGGATCCAACCACTGAGGTTGGAATATTTGTGGGGTACAACGATACACCTCACAACTACCCAAATGTGTATTTTTTAGACAAATCGCAAGACTCGTTGTGCGACGGGATATAAAAATTTCAAGAGGAGAAAGCCATGCGAGTGCTCGCCGAGAGGGAGCTACACTTGCATGCGGATGAGGAGCCGTTAGTTCCTAAGGAGGAGCTTCCGGATGTGGATCAGCCACAAGAGGAGGTTCGGTGAGGTGGAAGAAACCACCCATGCGGCGCGCAACCATCGAGAGGGCGCATGCGCACTACGTGCGTCGAAAGCGACGGCTCGGGATGCAAAGAAGGTTGTAGGGACTACCTATATCACGAGCACGGACGCAGCAGCCACCGGATCAAGACATCTGGATACATGGCTCCCGTGAGTCAATGTGTCGTGACGGAGCCATCCTCTTTTGAGGAAGCTATGGAGGAACTCGCATGGGTTGATGCCATGATCGAAGAATATGATTTGATCAGTCGGGAACAATGCATGGGAGATTGTCCCAAGACCGGTTGGGAAATCGTGGTGGGTTCGCGATGTGGATCTACAAGTCCGAAGCGAACGATCGACGGGGTGTGGAGAGAAGTACAAGGCGAGACTTTGCTCGCCCGTGGCTTTTCGCGCATCGAGGGGATTGACTATGAGGAGACTTTTGCACATTTGTCGCAAGGTACTCTTCCATACGGACGATCCTTGCTCGTCGTCGCGGATGGGGTGGCACATTCATCGAATGGATGTGAGACCGCATTCCTCAATGGAGTTATTGAGGAAGAGGTGTACATACGAGAGCACGAAGGTTTTGAGATCTTCGGCTGGGCGAGTCGCATGTGTGCCGACTCAAGAGAGCACCGTACGCGGGTCGAGCAAGCACCTGCGTAGCTTGGTACACTCGGATAGACAGACTACTTCACCGGGCTCGATTCTCCAAGAGTGAGGCGGATCCAAACTCGTACCGCAGTTGTGGTGGAGGGAAGCCGTTGATCATCGTACTGTATGTAGATGATGCTGATTTTTGACTGGCGATGAGCAGCTGATACTTTCATGCAAGGAGGATCTTACACGAGAGTTTGAGATGAAGACTTGGGCATCCTTCATTATTTCTTGGGATTGGAGATTTGGTAGTGTAGCGGAGGACTATTTGTTTCTCGAGCAAGTATGCCCCGGGAGATTACTGGGAGAGGTTCAACATGCAAGGTCGTAAGCTCCGTTGACACCTCTTCCTGGTGGTTGGAGGAAGGAGGATGCTACTTCAACGGAGGTAGTGGATGCGATCGTCTATCGACGGCTGGTGGGGTCGCTATGTATCCGAGTCCATACCCGGCCCGATATATGCTATGCGATTAACCATCTTTCGCAAGTTATGGTTAAGCCTACCAAGCTCTTTTGGAAGCGCGAGAGCATGTATCGCACTATATTAGTGGCACATCCCGGGATATGGTTCATGGTACGGACATGGGAGGATCGCTTGAGGCGACGCAGCTTCACAGATTGGTATCATCATATCAAAGATTGTGTTCGGCGGAGAATCGTGATGCTTTCATATATTCCCACGGAGGATCGGGATGCCAACATCCCGACGAAGGCGCTCACCGGGAGCAAGTTCGAATTCCACGGAGGGCGGGATAGTTGCGGATAATCCATATCTTGCGAGAGGGAGTGTTAAAAAATACAAGCAAGATGATGGAGCTTAGTGAAATGAAGTCACCTTCACTAAGTGGGCCCGTAGGCAAATTCGGCGCAAAATCTATTTTTAGACTATGTCTATTTTTAGACATATGGAGCATGGTTCGGGGATTCCGCTTTGAGATTCTTGAAGTATGTGTCATGTTGGTAAAAATAGATGAGACTCTATTTTTGAGGTCAAAGAGGTCGAAGTCTATTTTTAGACTACCTCTCCTTAAAAACGAAGTCAAATATTATTTTACCCTTAATAATATTTAGACTATAAACAACAATTTTCTCTCTTGGAGCACTTTAGTTCGAGCTACAAAGTGGCTCATGCATCAGACAGAGGAATCACGTGGTTCCCAAGGGTTTGATGGCATCATGCATGGTTGACTTTCGGCTGGACTTCGGTGGCGGAAGTTTGGAGGAGTTAATGAGACGAGATAGTGGAGTTGTGTTCTGTTTTATTTTAGTTGAACCGATTGAGATTAGTTTAACTAGCTAATCAATTAGTTATGAGTGGAGTGAATTAAATATTATTTAATTCATTAATTAGTAACTCATTATTCAACTCAAGAACACATCGACTCACTACAGTGGCATGATCGGCTCGGTGGAGACCCGATCAGAAAGAGGTAGATGAAAGGGTGGAGTTAGCTATCGATTTAGTGACTATACTTTGTTGCTATTTGCAACACACGTATAGGTGGAGTAAGCCCATGAGGATTGCGCATTTCAGTGCCGGTGGGTTTATCTATATAAAGAGGCCATCCCATAGCATTGAAACACGCAATAGAGGCAAGGCAATTGGCGGTGAGTTTTGAACCAAATGAATCTCATTCAAAACGCGGGGCTAGATTGTGAGTAACTTTATGAGAAAGTATTGAGTACTTGTGAGGAGTATTGTACTAAGTTTGTTACTTGATTTCTCGATTATAATATACACAATAGTCACGAGGTTTTTCAGCTATAAGCTTTCCCCATACATACTGTGTTAATGTGTATGATGATTTGATGATGTTATCGCTTGATTTTATTTCCGCATGTTTGATGATCCTGAGTTGAGTTGAGTGGAAGAGATTATGTGTTGTGTATGAAGTTCAAATAGTATGTGACCGGGATAGTCTCTGGTGGATAATTAATCATTATTCAGCAAATTTCTACGAGTGGTGGACCATAGTTCTCATAAGAAATCCACCCGGCGACTCCACTAGTCCATCCTTTTATTTTGACCATCCTTCACATTATTAAAACCTTAGAGAGGCCCTCCATCCAAAACTTTTGTAAATACCATCCTCTCTAAACTCTAGACCCGAAAATGCGCTTCACGAAGAATCAACACCGGATCTCATCCAGGACCCAAATCCCCTATCATAGTAGATGACCCGAGAGAGATTACGTGGCAAGCTTCCCAAAATGGCGATTTAGCTATCGATAGGTCCATCCGTAAAGCAATATTAGTACCCGAACATCTCACTGCCTGCGAGGATTCCCCCTTTGACTTAAAATTAGCAAAAAATATTTTTAGAAGCAAGTCACAAAGTAAGATAGACTTTGACGATCTTGAGCCCCTAGATCTTCCACGAGTCCTAGTAGAGAAGCCTCACCTACCACACCTCCCGACTTTTAGCTTCTCCATCACTTGGCTCCTACCATCCCGAGATCTGCTCAAAATCGGATCACTAGTCCAAGTACTTCCACCACACCTATCTAAACCACTCTTGTTCAAACCACCTCGACTCATCCCACAAGCCCTCATTTTGTACATCCCCCATTAGCTCCCGCCATGGCGGCCTGGTACGCACCCTTGGTGTTGCCACAACCTTTGGCTCCCTTACATAATGACTATCAAGCCAAAAATCCCACACTTTACCGCAGAGGAGACTACCACGACTCAACGACGATGTAGATAAGATTAGCGATGCTTTTCAATACATGGAATTAGAAGATGAGACCATTATAATGAGAATGTTTTTCCCAAATCCTGGGCGGGGAACCCAAAAAATGGTTTAAGAGATTAACTCCAAATAGCATCCACAACCTCCCATAACTCTACCAAGTCTTCATAAACAGGTGGGAGATCCGAAAAAACCCCATCCAAATCTCGTCGAGAATATAACAATCTAAAATGGGAAAATGGGGGAAAGTGTTCGGGGATAATGCACTAGGTTCCAACAGTGTGTATAACACCCTCCCACCTCACTTCAAACCCCCACTAGGTTCAGCCTTGGAAAAATTCCCCGAGGGTTTTTGACCCGGACATGACTTACCAGCTAAGAGACAAAGACCCCCCTACCTACTAGAAAAAATGCAAACAAAGTAGCCATCGGGCGAGAAGCCAACTTAGCATAAAAAAGAGCTAGGACTAGATCAGACAGGAAAGTCACCTATCGAGACGAAGTCTCCACTCTCGCCTCCTCCCTTAGATCCCTAGAATAGATGACTTAGTCGAGTCCATGGCCAAAACGTGGGGAAAAAATAAGTGAGAAGACCCCTCTTAGGGATAACCAGACAATCTCTCCAAACGAAACCGGAACCAAAATTTTAGGAGGGAACAAACTCAAAACAAACCAAGGGAAAATGACCAACAAATTAGGCCACAATTTAATGAAAAATTATTTGGAAGAAGACGATAGGGATACGTAACCCATTGATGAAAATCATTTGAACCTCATAGGGTTCGATAACGAGAGTGAGGTGTACCTCACGAGAAGAAGAACAAGCATTTTTTCTCTCCAAGTCGGAGATGAAACCAACTATGAAGATCCCGGGGATCCTGCGATAGATTTTCGAATGCCATAATAAAAGCTCACAAACGGTATGACCTTAGAAGCAAAGAAAAAATCAAGACAACTCCAAGAAAGGTAGCTTGGATATCTGCTAAAACCCTCGATACAATCCTTAAAAAAGCGATGAACAACAACAAAAATCATGGTCGGGAAAAATGACCAAAAAAAATATAGAGTTACCCAAACTAATCCCTGATTTAGATATTCCTAGTACTTCCACAAAGATTCCCGAAAGTGGTCGTGGCAAACAAAATCCGAAACAGAGCCAACAAACTTAGAACATAGAGAAGGTCATGGCTGAAAAAAGATGAAACAAACATGTCTAAACTTCGACTACCTTTTAGTTTTGAGAGCGAAATCACCAAAATAAAGATCACCATGCCTCTTACCGATCTCATCACTCAAGGCTCGTATAAATCCCAAGTGTTAAAGGTCTTGAATCTAGGGAATGATGCAAACACCCTTAATCTAGCTTATGACACTCACGAAGTGTTGTTTGGTCCGAAAATAGAAGGGAAATTCCAAGAGGGAACTACTCTTCCCTTTTACATCGCCTCGAATATCCATGACCAAATCCTTCACAATGCCATGCTAGACTCACGTGCTGCCTCGCATAATCTTATGCCGAAGGTTGTAATGGAAATATTAGGCCTAGAAATCACAAGACCGGACAAAGACTTATATTCATTTGATTCTAGTAGAGTCGGATGTCTAGGTTGATCAAATATCTTTGTTTTAGTTTGGCCCAAATACCCTGCAAAACATCTCGATCATGGACATAGTGGTAGCGGACATTCCTCCCAAGTATGGAATGCTTCTATCCGGATCTTGGGGAGCCAAGATCCAAGGGAATATTCAACTGACTATTCTTGTGTTTGACCAAACAAGAATACTCTATCGAGAGTCACACATGAAATACATGATCAGTAGCCAAGAGAGGCCAAATAACATCCCAATGTATTCCTTACATTCCGACACCGAACTCTTTTATTACGCATACTTGATGAGGACATCGAAGAACAGTCGGAATAAAGCCGAAACAAACTTAGACCCACCACATCAGTCTACCCTTAGTTCTCTATGATGAACTAGACACTCAAAAACTACCACGATCACGAATGACTATTTCTTGAGGAAAGTAGGTATGTTCCTTCTAAAATAGGAATAGAGAAAGAAGTGCAAACCATTATGTACTATCAAAAGCGAATTGCTCAAACCTTAGTCAAACATCGACGGTAACATCGAGAAAATTTTTCTGAATAAAGGCATTTGAGGACTTACATATCACAAACCTTTTCGGAACTCGAGAGTAGGGAAGGTTAATGTTTTTACCATACCTCAAATATTTACCATCACATAACTCTTCCATCGCGAGTGAAACTTTGACCGTAGCCATAACAGACTCAAAATCTAGAAAAAAGGACTCTGATAAACTCCTTGTGAGAAAACATGATAATTTCAGCCCGGACATACCTAAGTTACTTGGGCGGCTAATATCTTGTCATTTCATCAAAGACTTAGAGCTGCTGAAATTGGCAATCTCATACGAGAATACTACATCATACAGAGAAAACAATGACAAAAAACTATGTTATTACCATTACTCAAAGAAACAACTTCGACAAAAGAAAGTACAAAATTCTAAACCAATCGATAATGATCAAAGATAAAATAGCTGGTCATAGGGTCTCGTTTTGATTTTAGAAACAATAATGCACATCCCTATAATAGAAATTGTATCCTTCCTACCCAAGACCATGATATACCGATGATAAGTTCTTTTAATCATATGCCTTTGCAAGATGATGTTTCGGGTTATAGCCAAATGATTCCCTTGCAAAGTATACAACTCAAAGATTTTTTTTCGAGTATGTTGGAAGTAGTTCCGATTTCAGACTCAAAATTGCAAGATCACCGGATATCAAAATTATGCTCATGAAAGCCATGTTTCCGAGTCCCCGAACTTCGAATTTTAACGTACCTTGATGATGTCATTAATTATTTCAAAAATGATAAAGAGTATATGCATTACTTAAAGAAGATGTACAATAAAGGAAGGAGTGGAAATCGAGAGGTACAAAGAGGTACAAAGTGGGAAGATGCGGGTTTGTTCGAGAGATTCTTGCATGAATCCCTATGTCATGCTAGAAAGAGATAATTTTTCCAAATTTCTCTTTTCGAGAGTTGAGTGGACCAAGAATGGTAGGATATCCTTACGAGGATAATATGCTTAAGTTTCGCCATTTCTAAGATTTACAGAGTTTAAGGCATTTTCAATCATTGTATATACCACTATTTGAAAAATAGATAAAACAGAAAAGTAAAAAACAATAGAAGAATAGAAAAGAGGGAAAATTGAAAAAATAGAAAAAGGCCCCATGTTCCAAAAAATAGTCATTCGGAAAGCGCGCAAGTCTAAATGCCGCTACTAGTACTCAAATGTCTTGTTCGATTATCTAGCCTAATCATAGGCCGAACATGTTTAAATTTATTTCGTTTGATAAGTTAGTGAGTGAAAAATATGGTCAACATTGTGTAAGCTTGACTTATCAAAGAGAGTAGATTAGGGAAAAGATACTAGTTCCACACGCTCAAAACGAACCAAAGAGGGAAGCGGGGATGAAAAACAAATTGTGCATCTTAGCCCTACCCGTTTTTTCCTAGTTTCCATTTTATTCAAAAATAATATTTGTGTGCAACTTGTCTTTCATGCTAGAAATACATGAAAAATCAAACTGTATAACTCTCGATTTGATCATCTTTTTCAATTTCGTGTTTTAGATTAGAGAGTAAATTCTGTCAAACAACTTAATCTTGATAGTTGATCTAGCATAGGTAGAGTAATGAAAGAGGTCATTAGTTTAATCTGAAGCTCTCGGCGGATATAAGTGTAGAGTTAGATAGGTTCATTTTTCAAAAAAAATAAAAAAAATATATATTGTCAAAAGGGGTTGCTATTCCAAATGCACCCAAAGGAAGAAAAAAATGTTAGGAAAGATAGTGGGGTAGGTAGAAATATCATTGATGTTAATCATGCTATCATTTTCTGAAGTAGCATCAAGGAAGAATGAATTTTTACGCCAATGGGTAAGGCACCGGTCTTCATAAGCCAAATATCTGAAATTCTTGACACCTCCTGAAAAAGGAGCTTCCCTCCCCAAATGGAGCCACTATTAGTCATCGGTATTTTTCACTTGTTGGTGATGACTAGTTGTAATAGCCAATTTTTCTAGCAACTCGATCTAAAAATTTTTCAAATTTTCAAAGTCGAAAAACACCCAATAATTTTTTTTCCCTCTTACCTTTCAGCCCACCCATGACGAGATGAAACCTCATTATCAAATCCTACCTAGCCTCGCCCATACTAGTACTACCCCGCCCATAGGCTCTAAAGAAACAATCCAAATATGTCCAAAAAATCTCCCCTAAGTTAGGAAGTGGCACTTTAGGCATTTCTCCCTTGGAAAATTATCCTAAAGACAAAGAACCTCCATCCGTTATAGACCACTCATAACATGACCTTCCCATTCACTTAAATAAAGTTGGTTACGGCCCTAGGTTGCGCCACTAATACACCCTCAAGTCTCGACAATACATGGACCATAAGTCAAACCGATTCTAGGTGTTTTTTACAGGTTTTTAATGGCTCTTTCAAGGACAGAGGCATACCAAAGCATCTCGTAAGACAATATTTGGCCCCACATGAGAAGAAAACTGCTTCTCAATGTGATCTTGAGCCTCGGGATGCAACCAAAGAATAGAGAGTTTTTCATTAAGCTCTTGCAATCACATTCAAAGCACGAAAGGACGATAGAAAGAAAAATAACACCGTCGAAGGGGGTCGATGATATGACATGACCGAAAAAACCTCCTTCATCCATAAGCATAGAGTTTGAAGATCGAAGAACCTCCTTCATTTCACAAGCGAGAGGGTTAGGAGCGCCTCCTTCATCTATAAGCAGAGGGAAAAATGGACAAAGTTTGATTTTAAGAGTTGCAACTGATCGTAAGACAAATTTTTTTGATGAATAGTGAGACAGTTGACTAAGGTTTTCCAAGCAAAGTGATGATTGAAGGCGAGATGCCAAGCAGTGGGTTTTAAAAAATTATTTGCACGAGTTCACTATTATTGAGTTACAATGTGAAACTAATTGGTTTATCATCGGTGAATAAATATTATTAAACTGATAACCAAAGGATTCAAAGGGGTCTTGGTCTGAAAAGTAACCTCTCGCCATCATGTTCAAAAGGAAACAGACATCTGTCAAAGAAAGCCTCCTTCATAAGAAAATTAAAGGAGCTCATCATGGTTTGAAGATAAAAATAAATCATGGCATATAACAAAGACTCTAAAGAGGTTGCTCTACAAAAAGAGGTGAAATAAATGAAAACCCAGGCTTCTTGCAGACCTCCTTCATAGAAGAACTAAAAGGCAACTATCCCTTGTTCAATTTTCAAATCTAGAACATCATCCCTGTTTTATCTCCTTGAAACTGAAAACTGGATCATTTCGGAAAACCTGAAGATAAGTTAATGTTTTTGGGATTGAGGGCCTTATGTAAACAGGATTTTCACTTACAGTGTCCAACGAGTTTTTTACCCATAGTCAAAGAGAAGGTCAAATAGCACAAGTGACAGTAGAAGAGAAATACAAATACAAGAGATGGAAAAGGGATATTAAATTTATGGTTAATTTTATTCCCCAGTAAAAAGGCAGTGCCACTCAAAAGACACATCAACAACCCTTCATATGGCTCAGAGCAAAATTTCCTCCCATAGTGCAGATATCAAAAGGGAAAACAATTTTCTCTCCAATAGGAAATAGTGAAAGTTTTTTAAGTCTTAAAAGGGCTTGTTTTATTTCAAAAAGAAGGTCGAGTTTATAAAACAATTGGTCATCATCACTATGACATTTTTTCAAATAAAAAGGTAACAGGTTGGGTTTTAAAGAAAAGGGATTCAAGTCTTGTTTAAAAAAGGGCATTTTCAAACCTTTCTTCCAAAACCCTCACCAATCAAATAAAAAAGGGACTTTGGCTTGTTCGTTTTCAAAAAAGGATGAGGACCATTGCAAACCCTTTTTGAAACTCTCAAAACACAAGACAAACTCCCCTTGCTGTTTTCTCTGGACCGGAGAAAGAAGTTTTGAACGAATTAGCAGAGTTTTTTGGGCTTAAAGGTTGCACGGTGCGCTTTTATAACTGTGCGGCGCGTTCAGGCGCATTTTTTACACATGAATACAAAGCCGCGCGGCGCACCTGTAGGAGCGTGTAGCGTGCCTGTAGGCGTTGGTCACGTCGGCCCGATAGGTGACCTGACAGTCTTTTTGTGCGGCGCTCTCCCATTCTAAACGTTTCGCGCATGGTTTAAGCCATCAAAACGCCTCCAAGAGTTTTTAAAAGCTGCTCAAACTCCTCGAACAAGGTTTCCATCGTGTCTCAAGGTATTTTTTCTTGCCCCCTTGCTAAATTCAAATTGCTAGACAGTGTTTGAGGCAGTAAAAGCCTTGGTGTAAATCAAGATATTTTCAGTGAATGTTTTGAAAGACAATTACAGTTGGTTGATAATGAAGTGTGAATTCTAGCTTCAAAGAACCTAAAACTACCCTTAAAGGTGCTAAAACATCATACTCTTGTTCTAGTGGGTTTGTCAAACATCAAGGACATCCTGACTGTTGTAGCACAAAACATAAACTATGTCAGATGTGTGCATTAGTGAAGACATTGTTAAGGAGGGTTGATGTTTTTGTTTAAAGATCTAGGCTTGCAATAGTTATGATCGCCCAACACTGACATAGTTAAAATGATGGGTTTTTATTGATGTCTAAGGACTTTATAAACTACCCTCAAAATAATATTGAAAGGTGTAAGGCACTGTTTAGAAAGGGAAACTAAGTGTTGAAAAGTGAAAGCAGTAGGCCTAATTTCAAACAGTAGTAATCATTCTACAAGTTTTTTTCCATTTCAAAGTTTTCCTCGTTGGGGTAAAAATCAAAAAATCAGTGCTGCCCTCTTTGTCTATGAAGCATTTTTTGAGTGAAGCTACTAAAAAGTTTGGAGGTTGTTCTTGTCTCACTGTGGGTGAGGAATAGTGAATACAAGGGCAATGTTTTGGTTAAGAGGAGTTTTTGTTGTTTGACTGCAACAGGGTTGTTTGTGCTCACACCAAAACACAAGTAGCTTGATGACTTTACCTAAACACAATGACCTTTTAACTGTGTATATTACATTTTGATTGACTGTGTGCTTACCATTAAAATTGTTTGATGAGTGGCATGCATAGGGAAAAACAGTGTTTTGGGAAGAGCGGAGAATTTTGTGTTAAAAATTCATCTCACACAGCATTTTGAAACCAAATTCACCTTGATCAAACAGTGATTGACAAAGAGGGCATAATTTTGTTTGAGAACACATTTCAAGAAATCCTTTTGAGGCATTTTGGGTTTTGCAGAGAGCATCTAGAACAAGATGCCTCCCAAGCAAGATAGTAGGAGTGGATTGCACAAGATGTGTGAGCCTATTTCCACCAAAGAAGTGAATGCCCACCCATCAGTATTGTTCAATTTCCATGAGGTCGGGTGCTTAGATTTTTGCCAAAGGGTTCAAAAGGTGAATAGTTTTTCTCCTCTGACACACCTTTGCGCTTTGAGGTTCAGAGACAAGCATTTCCAGTTGGCGGGCCTTGACTTCAAGTTCTCCCCAAGATCCATCTCCAAATCCACTAAAATTCCCTATATTGGTGAAAAATGGTTTAAGCAAAGCCATTTGGACTCAGATTATTACAAGCCCTTCCTAAAGCCTGAGCACAGAGAGTCATGTCCTTCTATTTTCCCTTTCTCCTCTCTTTTAGCCAGCTACGCCCCTCTCATGAAGATTATTATGAAGTACTTCACTTGTGAGGGAATATTATCCCGCATTTATGCTTATCAAATTCGACTGCTGATGCATTTCACAAGGACCAAGCAGCTAAATCTTCCTTTCTTCTTACACAAGAGCATTGAGAAAATGGCCTCCACTCTCCAGAAGAAACCTCCTTCACAACAAATCTCCTGTCTTTTCCATCACTCTCTCATAAAAATCATCATTCTTTATCAGCTCGAAAAGAGAGAAGTCTCTTGGGATGTTTTCATCACTCATTCGGATTTCTCCACTATCCCTCCAGTCCATACATCCACTACATCCCCTACTCATCACCCCTCACCTTCTTCTAGCAGGCCTACTCCTAAAAGGCTCAAGTTTACTACAGAACAAACAAAGGAACATGAAGAAGGAGAAGAAAGTGATCAAAAAGAGGAGGAAAGACATGAGCAAGAGGAAGAAAGTGCTGAACAGCAGCATGACAATGATGAGGGTAAAGGACATCATGACAGTGATGAGGGTGAAGGACAACATGACAATGATGAGGGTGAAGGACAACATGACAGTGATAAGGGTGAGCAGAAAATTCATGATGAGGCTGGACAACAGCCTTATGATGACACACAACAACATCACAGTGGTGATGAACAACAACAAGGGAAAGAGGAAGAAAGTGCTGAACAGCAGCATGACAGCGAGGGTGAGACAGGGCAGAAGCATAAAGATGATGAAGGGCAGCCTTGTGAGACAGAGCAGCAAGGACAGCATGATAGTGATGAGCAAGGGAAGCCTAAAGAGGACACACAACATTCCTATGAGACAGAACGACAGCATGAAGATGATGAAAAAGGGCATGAAAGTGATGAGAAAGGGCAGCCTCAAGAAGAATAGCAGCCTCCTCAAGAAGAACAGAAAACTCAAAAGGATGACAAGCAAGATGACAAAGGTAAAGGGGTCATGCCCTCTTCTCCGAAAAATCCCAAGCCCCAGACAGCAACAACAGCATGAAGATGATGAAAAAGGGCATGACAGTGATGAGCAAGGGCAGCCTCAAGAATAACAACAGCCTCCTCAAGAAGAATAGCAAACTCAAAAGGATGACAAGCAAGATGACAAAGGTAAAGGGGTCATGCCCTCTTCTCCTAAAAAGGCCAAGCCCCGGACAGCAAAGAAGAGAGTGCCTAGAGTGGTCACTCCAAATGTGACAAGGGCTCTCCGAAGTAAAGGAAAATTGCCAAAAAAGCCTATCATTGATTTGCCTAGGAGGAAGAGTACTAGAATAACCACCCAAAGCAAAGGGAAGGGCAAGGTAGAAGGAATTCATGAACAGGAGAATGCATTCGATATCATCCCTATCCAAAGTGATGATAGTGATAATTAGGCCTAGATTCTGTCAAACCTTTTGATCTATAGGGAAGGCTAAATTGATGCATTGAAGGATGATCTTCATAGGGCAAGGAATTTCAATCAATTTCTGCAAATCCAAAATAGGCAAATGAGTGTCCATATGGCTGTTTATGAGACACAGCCGACTAAGTACAAGAAGGAGGCCTCCAAAGCCCAAGAAATGTTGGAAGAACTCATGGGCGAGTTTGATGAAAGTGAAGGCAATGATCAGCCTAAGCGAAAGAGGCCTAGAACCATGGGGCTTAAAAGGGCCCTTGAGAAGCAAAAAGAAGAGGAAAATGGCCTTCTCCAATCTACCCCTCTCACTACATTGTTTGAACAAGAGATAGAGAAAAATAAGGAGGCATGGCTTGAGAGAGTCAATGACCATTTGGAGAAGAATTTGGAGAGGGAAAACAAGGATTTAGACCTTCAAAGGAGAATGATGAGGCATTATAAAAGGCTAAATCAGTTTGCCCGACACAAGTTGAAAGCTACTCAAGACAAGCTCAAGGAGGCTAAAGGGAAGCGCCCGGCGCGGAAAGTGAGGAAAGACACATAAGGACTTTAGATTTTGGCCTCTTCTTCACAACATGTTGCTGAGAACCATTGAGGGTCATGCTCACCAATTTTGGGCAATTTTCAGCATATTTTCGTTTTTTTGCATTTTTGGGTTTTTGGCCAAAACTCATGGGCTTCGTCATTTCAGTTTGGGGGATCATAAAAGGAGGATAATGGTATCATTGGATGCCATAATTTCAGGATCACACACTCAGTGATTTTCAGGAAATTTGAAGATCATTTTCTCCCCTGAAATGGCGAAAAATGCCCGCTTTTTCTACACTCTACCTGGTGTATCAGCAAACTTTATTTTTTGGTTTTTTACACACAGGATTGTTTTTGGAAGACTTCTAGGCATCAGATTGAGAAAATTCCATTTGCTCCAAAAATTAGACACTCAGAGCTTTCCAACGAGATATCATGAGCCTCATTTCGACATCCGAAAGGCTACCAAAAGTTTCCGGTAAGTCAGGGGGCCTTTTGCTGATGTAATTTTTGAGTATTTTTGTAAAATTTGAACCTTTAAAAACTGCTTTTTCCTCATGTGCGTTTAGCTATTTTTGCTCATGAGAAGTTATGAAAAGTCAATTTAATTCCCTCTTTTAGCATTTTTTAAACATTTTATGAGATATTTTGTGCCTTGGGCTTTGCAAAGCCTCAAGAAAAAGTTTAGATTTTTTGAATAGGGCAATGAGAGTGAAAATTGAACTAAGAGGTTTTCCTCACTTGAGCCTATATATTCCAAAGGATTTCATTGTAAACAAGGCTGAACTTGATGATAGAAGCAATATATGGTCATATAAGCTTTGGAAGAAATACTTGTCTCATGCTCTTGGATAGTCTCTTGGATGTTCTTGGATGATGAAAGAGGATTGTTGTTGGATTCCATGACTTGGTAGAATGGTATAGTGTCTCTTTCTTTGTTTTTTTTTTCTAGTTTTCATTCATGAATCCATGTTTCTTGCTTGCTATAGATCAGTAGAGAAAAAAATTGAGACATGCCCTTGGAGGCACCTCAAATTTCCTGTTTCTTCATAGCTTCCATGTTTTCTTCTTCCTTAGTCACATTAAAGAATTCTTGGTTGCTCTTTAATAACTTAAGGATATTGTTGTTTATTTCATTCATGGTTTTATGCATGCTAAGTATGATTTACGGTATGCCTTGCTTACTCATGGCTATCCATAGCTCCATCCATGAAATTTCTCTTTGGCTAATTAGATTTTTCATTTGTTGAACCGAAGAGGTCTTGTTCCGATCTTGCCCTTTGCCTAAGACTATGCAATCCTATTTTCAAAGTTCCCAATAACTTGAAGTACTGTGTTTAGGCATTCCGGCATAGTGATTTGAGTTGTTTGTCTCTCTTAAGTGTATTTCCCCAAAGTCTAATAGTCATTTCCCAAAGTTAGAGATTTATATATCTCTATGCATGGCTTGAATGTTTATTTCTATGTATTGATTAGCTTATAGTTACATTTCTCATGATTAATGGTTCGCCCTACCATGTTTATGTCAAATATTAAAGTAGATATGCTCGAAATCCTTTGTTGTTCTCAAACTTGATGTTCATTTTATTCCGTTTTGCCCAAAGATCCTTTCTACCTCGAATCAAATCGGCCCTTCAACAGCCTTGTATCACCATCTAATATCCTTCTAGACCTTTTTCACCCCATAGCCCAGTTGATCTGACATATTTTTACCTATCTTATATCTTTGATCAGTTTCATCCCTCACAACCTAAAAAACCAAAACCAAAAAACCTACTTCATAACTAGCCTAAAATCAGAACACAATAAGCAAACACACAGATATCCCTTACACAAATAGAGAGAGCCCTCTTTGAGTCCAAGAAGGCTAGGTCCTTGGGCTCCAAAGACTGGTTTGATGTTACACTGTCATTTGGCTTGCCAATCAGCCAAATCACGGGACCCTAACATGAAGCAGAGATGAATGCAAAGTTGGAAACATAAGAGTTAGAAAATCTACACTCTAAAGATGAAATTTTTCCAAACGGTCTGGCACCTTTAGAAGAGTTGTTTGATTTTAACGATGTGGCCAGGAAGCCAAAACTGGAACCTGTAGAGACTGAAGTGGAAGAGTGAAATATAGGCAGTGAACTTAAATCGAAAATGTTCAAACTGTCTAAAACTTTAACAGCTCACATTAAACTCGAGTACATGGAGCTACTCAAATAATTTTCTAATTTTTTGGCATGGAGTTACGAAGATCTTAAATCCTATGACACTGAAATAATACAACAAAAAATCCCTCTCAAAGAAAACCAAAAACCATTCAAACAGAAACTGCGCAGAATAAACCCTGTTCATTTGCGTTTGGTTCAGAAGGAGGTCATGAAAATGTATAATGCTGGTATTATTGTCCCTATTAGATATTCTGAGTGGGTGTCTAATCTGGTGTCAGTTAGGAAGAAAACAAGAGAAATCAGGCTTTGTATAGACTTTAGAGACTTAAACAAAGCTTCATTGAAAGACAACTACCATTTTCCCAAGATGGACCATATTTTACAAAGGGTGGTAGGGTCTAGAAGAATTTCTTTGCTTGATGGCTATTCAGGGTACAATCAGATCTTAGTTCACCCTGATGATCAATTAAAGACAACTTTTACTACACCTTGGGGCACTTTCATCTATGTGAAAATGCCTTTTGGTCTAATGAATGCTGGAGCAACTTTTTCAGAGAGACATGGACATAGCATTCTTGGAAGAACTGGGCTACTTCATCATTATATACCTTGATGATGTCACTGTGTTTTCAAAAACAGATGAAGAGCACTTAGCACATTTAAGAAAAATTTTCGAAAAATGCAGAAAGTTTGGAATATCTTTGAACCCTAAGAAAACACTATTTGGGCTCCAAGAAGGTAAACTTCTTGGGTACATCATTTCAGAAGAGGGTATTAAGATAGATCCCAAAAGGATTGAGGCCATATTGCAAATCTCTCATCCTCGAAACATCAAAGAGTTGCAATCTTTCATTGGAAAGATTAACTTTTTGAGAAGGTTCATACCCAACTTGGTTGATCTCCTTAGGAACATTACGAACATGTTGAAGAAGGAGCAAGGGGTAAAATGGACCTTGGAAGCAAAGAAGTCCTTTGAGCTGGTGAAACAAGCATTAACCAAAACACTGGTTCTAATAAGTTCTGATTTTTCAAAAGATTTTTATATTTTTTCGTTTGCATCAGAACATACCATAGTTGCTGTCCTTTTACAGAAAAATCCACAAGGACAAGAGCAGCCTATTGCATTCTTTAGCAAGGCATTGAGGGATGCCCCTCTGAAGTATAACATTATGGAGAAGCAAGATTTTTCTTTGGTTAAAGCTTTGAAAGACTTTAGAGTATACATCTTGCACTCACACATCATTACCTTTGTCCCAAATTTAGTTGTGAAAGACATTCTAACACAGGACTCAGATGATAAGAGAGGTAAGTGGATTGTTGTTATTCTTGAATATTATTTAGAGATAAAGTCCACTAAACTCATCAAAGGCCAAGGTCTAGCTAGATTAATGGCTGAATCCAATTTTGAGGTTCTCGATATTAATATGATTAATGCTTTGGACGAACAAGAGGAAATCTCAACTCCCATTGTTGAAGACCATTTTATGAATTCCTCTTGGTATGCTGATATTATTTATGTTTTTCTTAATTTAAATACACCTCCCGGTTTATCAAAAAGAAAGGAAATATTTTTGAAATTGAAAGCTATAAACTATTTCATTATAGATAGATGTCTTTATTGGAAAAATGCAAGTGGTATATTGCTTAAATGTTTTCCTGAGTATGATGCGGAGAAGCTTAAGCGCGAGTTCCATGAAGGAGAGTGTGGGGGCCATCTTTACTGGAAAACAAAAGCCAACAAAATATTGATGGCTGGTTACTATTGGCCTACTCTTTTTCATGATGTACACAAAATGATCATTGCCTGCCATAAGTGCCAACTTTTTGAAGGCAAAATAAATCTGCTACCTCTTCCTCTGCATCCAATCACGCTTGAAGCTCCTTTTCAACAGTGGAGACTTGAATTCATAGGAGAAATACATCCACCATATTTTGTTCAGCATAGATGGATTATCACTACTACATAATATTTCACTAAGTGGATAGAATCCATACCTTGTAGGCAAGCCAATGATTCTGTTATTATAAAATTTATGGAGACCAACATTCTCTCCAGATTTGGTTGTCCTACCAAGATCATCACTGATAATGCAACAGCATTTGGATCAAATAAGATGGTTGAATTCTGTCACAGATATCAGATAACATTGGGGCATTCCACGGCCTATTACCCTCAAGGTAATGGAATTGCAGAATCCTCAAACAAGAGTTTAGTGAACATAATCAAGAAACTATTGGAGGACAACAAGAAGTCTTGGCGCACAAAGCTTGTGCATGCACTTTGGGCTGATAGATTGACATTGAAGAAATCTATTGGAATGTCACCCTACCAACTTGTTGTTGGGAAAAATACTGAGAGGGGGGGGTGAATCATTATTTAGTGCTGACTGAAAACTTTTAAATTTTTCTTACTTTTAAACCCATACGCTACTTTAATGAACAAAACTCGCGTATACACGTGGATATCCTTAAGTAAACTCGTGTATGCTCAGAGATCTAATTATGCATTTAATTCTTATATCATTGCATCATTCATTCATCAGATGTTTAGTAAGCAGTAAAAATGTGTAGTAAGAACAGAATAAATCACCACACATAAGCAACACACATGAACACCAGGATTTAAGGTGGAAACCCAATTCGGGAGAAAACCACCGCTGTCGTCGTCTTAGTCTTCAATATTTATTATATAAAGAAAACTTCTTACAATCATGTACTGGTGCAGACTCATACCAGCACACAGGCACCCACCTGCAGAAGGCTACAACCTTCTCTCGTTTACCAGCCTCTCCTGGAAGGGAGCTACAACCCCTTGCTCTCGTTTACCAGCCTCTCCTGGAAGGGAGCTACTACCCCCTGCTCTCGTTTACCAGCTACCACTGGAAGGGAGCAACTACCCCCTTACTGAAGGCTTCAACCCTCAGCACTATTGCCGACCACGTTTCATCAATTTTCAAACTGGATCAAACAGCTTCAACACAACCCTTCACTTATCAACAAATATACTTCGCCCAATGCTTCAAACAGAATAGTGAAACCACTGTAACCAGAATATCAGAGATAACCCAGACTTCAGAATAGATATGCAGAAACACATTCAACCTTGATAAATCATTAGTTCAGATACCATACGCGCTTTTATTTAATCAGACCCACGTATACACGCTCTTTTCATGAAACTAACCCGCGTATACATCTGTTCATTTTCAGAAACCCTAACTTCCCATACACACTTTTATTGAATCAGATCCGTGTATACACGCGCTTTTCATGAAACGAACCTGCGTATAGATCTATAAAAGATAAACTTTGTAGAACAGATCAGATCTATGAACTTACCCAGATTTTTTCAATTTTTGCGCCAAGTCTTCATCACTTCTTTCCAGATCATCCTAGAGATTCATCATTTCTAGATCTAGAGATCTTGAACCTTCATCATATTCATAGGTGCATCATAGATTCAGATCTATCAATTAAGAACAGAGTTCAACCATGCAGATATACTTCAGAGTGAAGTATTCATTAAAGCCCAGACACTTGCTCACCACCTTGCACTATGATTTTCTTCTCCTTAAATAGATTTGGCCTTTATCAATACCATGAGTCAAAACCACTCAACCGTTGATGGTATTCCTAGACGAGATCAAATAGATAATCAAGCGCTCAATACTTTGGGCCAATACCATGGTAATTCCCCCTGGTTTTATAAAATTAGAGCGCAAATTGGCATACATGACTTGGAACGTTCATTTCCGCGTACATACGCGACTTCTCCTTAACAGACCCGCGTATGCCTTGTGACATATCTTGTTAAACATTATTCTGGCACTTTCTGAATTCCTTTCTTCTGCTACTTCTGAACTGATCTGTAGATACATCAGATTTACATCATTTCCATCAAGGACAACTTCATCAAGCAGGTTCCATCAAATTCAATACATTGTATCACATTGCCAACAATCTCCCCCTTAATTCATCAAGTAGGTTTCCATCAAGTTCAATAGGTTTCCATCAAGGACAACACTCTGCATCATATTGCCAACAATCTCTCCCTTTGGACTTGATGGCAACCATGATGGTGTTTGATCATCACAACAGATAGATACATTGATTATAATCATTATGCAAGCACCATGATATTCTCCCCCTATTCAAACACCATGATAAACAATTCAGACACCATGATAAACACCATGATACTAATCTCCCCCTTTGACATCAAGGGCAAAGGGCAGATCAAAACCAAAACAAGCTTTTTCTTCTCATGTAGAAAGAAGAGCTCTGTAGATCTTATGTGCACTCAAGTTACCATGATCCCCCTGAGTTCATGCTGAATCTTCAAACATATTTTTCAATGAAGTACATGACTCTATAACGAAGAACTCATACTTACATCAAAGATCCAACCAAGTGGATTTACATATATGACTCATGTACCCTGTTAACGCTCAAATCTACCTTAGGCTGAAATAAGGTAAAACTCAAGGCTACATCAAACCACACTCAGCCTCGTATCTATCCCTACGAGGACAGGAGAGGGCTCTCTCCGGGTCTATCTCGGCAAAAGGTCTTCAAAGGGGCTGAGATGACTTATAACGAATACTGATTTTAGGCTAGTAAAGAGATAGGAAAGTTTGATTTTGATTTTTTGGGTTTTTGTTGGAGAAATGGGAAAAAACAATTTTGGGTTCGGGGATAAGGCCAGATTTTTGCAGAATTCGAGTTGGGGCGAGGTAGGCAATAGTTTTGATGCTTTTGATCAAATGTATGGATGGATCGGAATGAAAAGGAGCTGAAGAGGGCAAGGGAGAACATGGATCCTCTCCAAACTGGCGAAAACATGTAAAAATAAACAAATTTAAAGGCAGAGCACTGAAACAATGGATTCAACCTCATTTACTCATTCATTTAGTTTCAGAAGCATAATAAGGGAATGGCATACATTAAACATGAAAGAACTTACAATAAACTAAGAGAAAACACCATAAAGAACTGAAAGCCACAAGAATCCCAACAGGTGTTGCAAAACCTCTGATCTTTCCTTAGCCAAAATATGAAAAATATGTACAATAGTGTGCCAAAATATTCCCAAGAGTCCAACCTGTAGAATGTCTCAAAAATTACATCATATAGACCTCCTAACCCCTTCCCACACCTCTAGGGGTCAAATTCCTCCTTCTAGGAGCAGTTCCAACTAATTCTAAACAAGGAGCTAGAATATAGGCATCCAAACAACTTGCCTCTAAAAGGAAGGAAACCGATTCTTACATTCAATTTTTACTTTTTTAGGAGTGAATCATCTAGAATCGGTAAAATTGAGTCCAAGTTACATGCCAACCACAAAATTACATCAAGATAACTCAAAAATTACATCCACACGCAAAACTAGTCCAACTGGCCGAAATCCTGAGCTGGAAGGTGAAAAATTGACCAAAAATCTATATGCGTAGCACGCCTGAGCCATATGCGTAGCGCATCTTTCATCCTGCTTTTGGGGCACTTTCCAGAATCCAAATTGAGTTCATGATAGCTCGTTGGAAATCCCTGGATGTTGGCTATCCAACCCAAGTGTAATTTCCCAATTTGGAGCTCATTTGACCCTCCAAAACGTCATTCTCCCAGAAGTACTTCCTGCTGGTGCAAAAGGTGGCAGAAAGGTGGTTTTCATGGTGTTTTTGGGCCCTTTGATCATCCAGAACTTGATGAAATTCTTCAGCCATACTGGAGCATGCATTAATTACCATGAAAAACCCAAAAATATAAATTTTTCCTCCAGCAAGTGTCCCAATCATAAGCGAGCGCGTCGACGCGCTACTCGTATGGCTGAAAAATCTGTTTTGAGACCAAAATATTTCAAAAATGACAAAAATTTCTCCGAATTTTCTCAAATTAGGAGTGAAGACCCTCCATCATGTATCATGCCCAGCCAATGAAGCCTCGGCCAAAATTCGGAGTGGATCAGGCCTCTTTCACCGTTTTAGTGCACTGCTCAACCTCCTCTTTAGAATCTTCATTTTTGCCCTGCAGACGTGCATGCGGGCCCAATAATGACCTTTCATGTGACGAAGCATGTCTTTGTCTCTGTTGGACTTTTCCAACAACTTCTCCAGATGAATGTTAACACGTGTGAGGCAAGAATCTCGATCAATTGGTGTCATGTCACCTGGTCTCTTCCGGGCCAATTGTCGATCCTCACGGATTCGCCGCAGCTCTAACAATGTGTGATCATCCTTTAGCTGTTTGTTACGCTGCTCCAGGTAGTTTATCACCCACTGAGCCCTCTACAATTTCTCTTTCAGCGTGTCATTCTCGGCCTTTTTCTCTTGGATGATCTCTTTCAGTTTCAAGCTAGGAGAGCTCGCATCAACATCGATGAATGTGAAATCAGTGTCTCGAAAACCTTATCGGCCCTCATCATGCATAGGCCTCTTGCCTCTGTCCTGAATCTGTATCTGTGCTGAAGAAGAAGGCGATACCCCTTCCACATCATGTGGAGATAATACTCGCTCTGCTGATGGAGTCAACGAGACCCCTTCCACACCTGGTGGAGATAGTACTCGTCGTGTAGCTGCAAATAAGGCCCTGTGGCCTCGCTGGTATGTTACATCCAATGGAGCACTGATATGCTCGATCTTAGGAATGTCAGGCTGGTGTGAAGACTCTCTCTCATCATGAACTACCTCGGGAGGCGGCTGTGGCACTGTGAAGAAGTCACGGGAGATGAAATCCTCCCAAGTAATGCCCTGCTGTGTCAACTGATGTACCACTACGATCTTGATCAGCGCGTAATGATATATACTTCTATGCTGCTGTGCTGGGGTCTTCTTCTGTACAAAAATCATCATCCTCTCTATGTTGCGATACATGAAGTATGGAATGTTCATCATACGTACCCTCGTGAAATGCATCAACAAACAAACATGGTACGCATAGAGACGCGAGAATCTGCCCTCGCAACTGAAATACCGAATGATGAGTTTCATCAATGGTGCAAACTCACCCTTCAGGAATCTGAAAGGAAAAACCCTGCTCAGGTGCCTCATAAACCCAGGTTTGATGTATGGCTCATAGTGGAATTTCTCTAACTGCTGACGTTTGTTCCATTCCTCTCCTATATTTGGTATCCCGGTGGCCTGAGCAATAGTCTCTGGTGACAGAATGAAATATACTCTGGGAGGTTTACACGGCCATCATGTAAATGTATAACAAATAGACGAGCTAGTTCACGATGATGTTGGGTTTGTGAAATCATCTCACAGTATTGGAAACATGACTGACGCTGAAAACAATCCATTGCAAGCGGGAAAGCCTGCAATTGAGCCAAAGAAGTAGGCTCCTCCCTGAGATGCTTACCACCTTTTCCACTTTTGTGAGACCTCCGTGGCACATTACCCTCTGCTGTGGAATCACTCTCATACTCCTGCTCATAAACTGAATCCGTCTCTGACATGGCTTTGAAAACAATATGTCTGCAATATGTATGTTGATATAGGTGTAGTGAAGACAAAAGTTTCAATGTATGCTCAAAACCCAAATATGTCACATATGTATCAAAGTATCATAGGAAAATAAGCTACAGTGGTGATGGCTCTGTTAAGTGGATTGGCATAAAAACAGTCACTGCTTTGATCACAAGGGAATTTGACAAATGAGTAAAAAAGTGTAATGTAGTGTACGGCTTTTGCAATGGTAGTTTAGATTTGTCAAGGGAGCAGTGGATATGGGACTCTGTTCGTCAATGGAGAATGAAAAACATTGTGACAATAACCATAGTGAGATAATAGCAATGACAGCAGTGTTTTGACAGTGTCAATGGAGGATATGGACTAGTGAAAATGAGACTATGTGAAAACATGAATAATGGGCAATGCTGAAATGACGATGGCAATCATAGTGACAGCAGTGATGTAATGGCAAAGAAAGGGTGTGAGGATGATGTAAATAATGATCAGGGGCGCCACAGACAATATAGGCTTGAGCATATATATCAACCACACAAGTTTGCAAACCCTTCACAAGACTATCAACATATCTTTCAAAACCCTAAGAAATGAATTTGAAATAAACATAGGTTTTACACATTTCTCCTCATCAAATACTTGTTTCCCCACTTTGAAAACACCACAATCATGTTCAAAAATCACTTAACAATCGTGAAGAACCTACTTGCAAGCCTATTGAGGCGTTTTGCATGAAACTGGACGCAAGGGCAAAAAAATTGGCTCTGAGACTATATGCGTAGCGCTCTTACCCAGTGCGTAGCGCGCTGCATGTGTGTAGTGCGCTTGTAAATTTACACAGGCTGGGGAGGCCCAACGTGTAGCGCGCCTCTTGTGCGTAGCGCGCCTTCTCTGCGCGTAGCGTGCACCTCTAGCTCCGGTCCACAACTTTGTAAAACACGTTTTCGGCCCTCAACTTCACCAATTCGAACTCTGCCTTGAAAATTTGTGCAAATGAATTTTTTTCCATGGCTTATATGTGTAGAAAAATATCTCATAAAATCAAATTTGATTTTAAATTTGCTCCATAACCCACTTTTATAATGTTCGGCACTTTGTCATTTGATTACTTAAAACAATGTTGTCCTTTGGCTTTTCCTTGCTTTTTCTGAGTCTTGGACTGATGACACCTGGTTGTTTTTTGCAGGGATTTGGCATTTGGCTTTGGCAAAGATCAGAGGCTTTCTCTGGAACTTCTCATGGTGAAACAAATACAATTATTACAAAAAATGAAATTTGACAATTTCTAGTTCCAAAACAGAGTTTTGGACTAGAAATGTCTTCAAATGTTTTTGATAATAAAAACGTGAAATAGGAACCTTTTGAAACCAACCTCATGGCCTTTGGGCTTTTATTACATGTATGCAAAGACTAAAAACCCTAGACTCTAGGACTAAAGACCCTTTTTGACGAAACTAATCATTTATGACCATGAATGAAGTGACCTGAACTTCAGTGAGTTTTTGAGAAATTTTGATTAGCCCTGCAGGTACAATCATGAGGAAACACAAGAAGACCAGACCCTCTCGTCAGCCAATGGCATGCCCCTAGTGAAATGCAACAAAGTGGAACGAGCGAGACATCTAAGAATGATATGCAAAAAGCGAAAAGATCTCTGACGGAGGGCTGTAAGGACCGACTCTAACATTGGCTCCAATGTGGGATGGTGGCTCCAAGGAGATGCCAAGAACGGTAGATCTCTGGGGGAGTCAGACAATGCCTTCATCCATTGGGTGATGGAGTCATTATTTCAACAGATAACACAAAACTTTTGATACATTTATTGACTGCAAACTTGACTGAAAACCGACTGAAACTTGACCAAAACTGACTCGATTTTTAAACTGAAAAGACTGATAAAACTGACTTGACAAACTTTAAACCAACTAACCTCCATCTCTAGAATTATAGCCTTCGCTCTGGGCCCCAGACTGAAGATGAGAGATCAGTACACACTTGCAATAGAACAGAAGTAAAACGATATATACAATGATGATGAAATCAACAAAAAATACTCAGAAGTGATATCATTTGAGTAGCCGACCATTGATCAGCCCTCCCGGACAATCATCTCCATTAATTTCCTTGAGAAGAAAGGCGTTTTGACCACGATACGCTGCAATCTTAAAAGGACCCTTCCATAGGTTTTCAAATTTGCCGTGCTTTCCCTTATCTTCATTCCGAGCATCCCACTTCAAAACCACCTCATCCAGCTGAAACTTATCTGCCTTCACCTTCCTGTCATAAATCTTCTTTATGCACTCCTGCAACTTGAAAATATTTTGAAAGACCTCCTCCCATGTCTGCTGTAAATGAATCATCTGATTAATCCTCCGCTGCATGGGATCTTCCTCACTACCAGCTTCCTAAAGAAATTTGACTACCGGGACAGCAAGCGAAGTGGGAAAAACTATGTCTACCCCATACACCAACTCGAAAGGAGACATGCCAATAGAATTTTTCTGACTTACCCTATCAGTCCACAGTGCATTCACTAATTTCTTGTGCCAGCCCTTTTTATTGATTTCCAGCAATTTCTTGATGATATTTACCAAAGACTTATTTGAAGATTCCGCCAAGCCATTTCCTTGCGGATGGTAGACAGTCGAATGTCCCAAGCTGATATTGTACTTATAGCAAAATTCAATCATCCTCTTAGACTTGAACGCCGCCGCATTATCTGTGATTATCTTACTAGGACACCCAAAACGTGACAAAATATTGTTTTCAAGAAAAGAGATAATTACCGCATCCGTGGCCTGTCGAGTGGGAATCGCCTCGATCCATTTCGTGAAGTAATCCGTAGCTGTCAATATCCATCTATGCTGTGCGGAAGATGCTGGATGGATTTCCCCGATGAAATCCAATCCCCACTGCTGGAATGGTGCACTAACTTCAATTGGTTTGAGAAGCAAAGGCTGTAGTTTCTGCTTCCCTTCGAAAATTTGACACTCGTGACAATTCTTAACGGCCTTATATACATCCGAAAACAAAGAAGGCCAATAGTAACCTGCCCTTAGAATCTTATTCGCTGTGGTTTTCCAAAACAGATGGCCCCCGTAGTCTCCTCTATGAATGTCCTCCAAAACTCTTTTGGCTTCCTCCTCTACCAAACAATTCAATAACATTCCACCAGGGTCTTTCCAATACAATGCAGAATTCAGTATGCAAAACTTTGCAGCTCTCAACTTCAAGGTTCTACTCTTATTTCTAGGCATCCCGGGAGGTGGAGATAAATTATGAAGTACGTATAAAATGTCAGCATACCAAGGGGAAGAAACAAAAATATCAGATACCTGAAATGATGTACTCTCCTCATCTTCATCGGACATGGCAGCGATCAAATTTATATCTAGAGCATGCAGATTTGTTTCAGCCATGAGCTTGGCGAGTCCTTGTCCTTTGATCAGCTTGGTTGGTTTAATCTCCACATCATATTCTAACAACGCAGCGATCCACTTACCCCGTCTTCCCTCTGGATCTGCCTGTACCAAAACATCTTTAACTGCTGCGTTAGGAACATATGCTATAATGTGGGAATGCAGTATATACACACGGAAGTCTTTCAAGGCCTTTACAAGCGCAAGTGCTTGTTTCTCAATAATATTGTATTTCAATGCTCCGTCCCTTATAATCCGACTGAAAAATGCAATGGGCTTCTCAACTCCATCTCTTTTCTGCATTAAAACAACTGCCAAAGTGTGCTCAAAAGCAAACGAAAACAAAATGAAGTCCTGTGTGTAGTCCGGGCTGATTAAAATAGGGGCTAAAGAAAGAGCTATCTTTACCAAATTAAATGATTTCACCGCCTCTTCTGTCCACCTTACCTGACTGTCCTTTTTCAGCATATTCATGATTTCTCTAAGATGCGCAGCAAGATTTGGAATGAAACGACGCAGAAAATTCATTTTATCGTTAAAGGACTGTATTTCTTTCTTGTTCCGGGGCTGTTCAATCTACTGGATGGCTTCAACACGGATGCCATCTTTCGATATGATGTGGCCAAGGAGCTTGCCTTCATCCATGGCAAAAAGACTATTTTTCGGATTCAGCGAAATGCCATATTTTCTGCACTTCTGGAAAACAACTTTCAAATGATATAAATGTTCCTCATCAGAATTTGAAAACACAGTTAAATCATCAAGGTAAACAGCCAAAAATACATCTTTCTCGTTGGCGAAAGCCATGTCCATTGCACGCTGAAAGGTGGCACCTGCATTCTTCAAACCAAACGGCATTTTTGCATAATGAAACGTTCCCCATGGAGTGGTGAACGCAGTCTTGTCACGATCATCTTCATGCACTAAAATTTGATTGTATCCTGAATAGCCGTCGAGTAGTGACATCCTTGATGCTCCAACTACTCACTGTAATATATGGTCCATTTTTGGCAGCGGATAATTGTCTTTTAATGATACCTTATTCAAATTTCTGAAGTCGATACATAAACGGATCTCACATGTTTTCTTTCTCACGGGCACCAAATTTGATATCCAATCTGAAAATCGGATAGGCACAATGATTCCTGACTTATACAACCTATTTACCTCTTTTTCAATTGATGGTAGCAGCTTTGGATTGATTCTCCTCAACTTTTGACGAAAAGGCTTCTGATTTGGTTTAATGGGGATAGTATGATGAATGATGTTAGTGTCATATGTTTTTAAATCTGAGTAATCCCATGCAAAAGCATCAGAAAATGAAGACAACAATTTCACATACTCTGCCTTTACCTTTGGTGACAATGACTTTGATAACTTTACCATCTTGGGATTCTCAGCTGTCCCAATATTTACCTCTTCAACACCCTTTTCAGTCAGCCTCAATGTCGGTTTGCGGGCTACATCGTCTTGGTCAAAGAGTTCCTCCAAAGGAATCAATCCCTTAGGAATGATGTTATCTTTAAGTTGCAGTACTTCCATCTGATTTATTTGTATATCATCATTACCATCATCATGTTCTATATCTATGGAGGTGTCTTTAAACTTACCCTTATTCTGCAGAAAATCACTAATCTCCTCGTCATCCTGAAAGACTTGCCAACATCGCTGATTGTCTGGAATGGTGGGGCGGTGTTTCACATGAATCTCGAACTTGTTGCTGGAATTCATTGGGATTTTTAAATTGCTTGCTGCCTTAGCAAGTCCATCAGCAACACCATTTTGTATGCGAGGCACACATGTCAAGGTATGATCAAAAAATAACTTCAGAATATCTAAAACTGCATTACGGTAAGCCCTCATGCGAGGATGTTTGGCTTGGAACTCACCCTTAACCTGCTTTATCACCAACTCTGAATCACCATAGACTGCAATCCTTTTCGCTTTCAGCTTTCTAAGAATCTTAAGGCCAGCAATCAGAGCCTCATATTCTGCTTCATTGTTAGAACAGTCAAATGCTAGTTTGTAGGAACATACTCTCACATTGCTGGGAACCTTATCCAGAGCGGAAAATGGACTACGAATCCAAACACCAATTCCAGCACCATCGCTACCCACTGCGCCATCAAAATCCATGGTCCAAAGACCATCTTCATCGTCCTCTAAATGCTGAAATTGGGCCAGCTCTGTTTTTCATGTTTGCTGCCCATTGTCTTTAGCTGATTGCTCCACAGTAGCTTGCTTTTCTCTTCTTTATTTTTGCAGAACTTCCCTAAAATTCTCGGTGATTTCTGGTATATCTTCCGCCTGAACCAATTGACTATCTATATCATTAAAACTATCAGCAAACAAAACAAACGATTCTAAGTTGGTATGTACATAATTTACAGGATGATTGATTGGCTTCTCCTTGCTGGTTATCATGTATTTCATCTTCTGCTCTCGATATAACTTTCTCATTTGACCGAAGACTAGAATTGTAGCATAGGAAAAATATAACTATAGTGTACCTTTCAACTTTGCCCCCCAATATCTAGAAAGGAGCATTCCAAATCGCAGAGGAATGTCCGCCACAACCACATCCATTAAGACATTCTTCACCGGAATTTGATCTAAGCTTACAACCAAATCTTTGATGAGTCCGATACACCTCACACGGCTGGAATCAAATGAATACAAATCATGATATTTTCTTGTAATGTCTAGTCCCAAATTTTCCATGATCGCCTTTGGCATCAAATTGTGCGAAGCACCAGAATTGAACATGGCATTGTGCAATACATATTCATGCAACCTCAAACTGATATAAAAGGGAGGAACATCACTGTCAGGGGACTCACCATCTAAATCAGGCCCGAAAATCAATTCTGGCTGATCATCTTCAACATTTACCGTGTCAAGCATTGGATCAAAATTCAGAATTTTGGAGACTTGACCTCGGTAGCTGCTGTTCTTCATGATTTCTGTCAAAGGAATAGATACTTTTAGTTTGGAAATTTCATTTTCCAAACTAAATGCTGAAACTCTTTCAACTTATTTGACCGAAACTTCCTTATTTTCAGCCTTATCCTTCATTATACTTGACTGATTTACCTTTTCTGCTAATGATGGTTTACTAGCTGCGGGATCAATTGTCTCTTTTCCTTTCTTCTGTGGTATAGGTGAATCCGTCTTCGGTGCTGAAGCTTCTTTTCGTTTCTGAATTGGATTTATGGGCACATCTCGGTTTCTCAATGAGTGCTGCTTCTGTTGAGCGGACAAAGCATTCAGATATCCTCTTTGGTATTCATCTGATTCTTCCTCTAGATCTGCATCATTTGCTAAAATGAAATCCTCATCTTCCTGTGCAGCTGAAATTTCTCCATATTCTTCATCCTCAGTGATGTAAATAGGTAGATCATCGGGAGTTAAGAAATGTTTTTTCTCACCTACTACATCATCGTCATCGTCTGAATCTTGACTCACAAAATTCTGCAAAAGAGGAGTTTTAATCTGCTGCTGGGCTGCCGGCTCTTGTGCTCTCTGTTCACGCTGCTTAATTCTGAACTGTGGCTGCTACTGGCCACGGTAGTTGGGATTACAAATCTGCGTTTCTGGCTTGTCAAGCGTCATTCTTTTGAACATTTTTTCCATCTCACGTAGCAAGTGTTGTTCTGATGCAGATGTGGAAGCCTCTTCTTTTATAGTCACTCTTTTCTCTGCTTTCAACCGGGCTCTCTTATCATTCAGATTTGCCTCAACACTAACAGCAATCTTCTGCATATTTCTAAGGTAGGCGGATCTCTGTCACGTAGCGAATAAGCCATCTCCGGATCGAAACCATCCAGGAATTTAAGGAGAGCAGACTTTCTAGACGGTCTTAAGTCATCTGGAATTGCATTATACACTGTATTGAATCTGATAATATAATCCTGAACGGATTCACCAGGATTACGCTTGATGCTGGTATACTCTGAAGTAATCTTCAGCAGGTCTTTTTTCATCTCCCATCGATCTAAAAATTGTGTCTGAAGCTCTTGTAATGTATTGATACTTGCGGGCTGTAGAGCTCTAAACCATTTACGAACCTCACCTCCAAAAGTCTGGGCAAACAACCTCATGGACACATTTTCTTCATCTATTTCATGCAAGTCCAAGAAATCTGTCATTCTGACAATATGCTACTGAGCGGATATACTCTGTGGTGTGCCATCAAATATTGGTATCTTGCTCTGATAATTAGCAGGCATGGGGTCCAAATTTACAGGTAAAACAAGAGGTGCAAACCTCGCAGCCATGGCTCTTGGCGGATTTATAATCTGTTGTCTCGGAGAAACAGGAGGAATGGGAGTAGTAGGTGAACGAGGTGTATGCGGTGGAGACGAAGGAGAAACTACTGCTGATTGCTGATCAGAAATCTCAGGCTGTACGGGAATGGTAGGGATAAAGGGAGGTTCAGTGGGAATCCATGAACTAGATGCAATTTCAGATGGTCCGAGAGTTTGTGAAGCAAATTCAATGAATTCGGGAATGTTGGTTGCCACAATGGAATTTTGCAGATTCAGAATATAATTATCAATAGATCTATTTTCTTGCTCAACTTATAAATACTTGATGAACTCAGGATTGATAACGGTAGAACCAGTGGCACTTTCGGATTTGGTTTCAAACAATGATAACTCAAACTGATCGTCAAACTCAATATCATCAATGTATTCAAAAACAGTGGGGTATGAGTGAGATTTGACCAAAGGAATAATACGAGCTTCTCGACGGAAAATTCTTGGTATTAGGTTGGGGTTTTCATATACTGGAGGCGGAATTGGATCAGGATTTGATCTGGTATGCCTTCTTGAAGCCAGTGTATTGATCTACTCGGGAAAAATTTCAAGGGACACAATCAATTATCTTGAGTCTATCGACTTCTAGACTCAATCATCCAAAGGTCTAGAACGAACAAGTATACTGGGGTGATTTTTCAAATCAAGTGCTACATTCACAAGCTAACCGGAGATCGACTGAAGCAGCGTTTATCTACTTCCTCTTATGCATGGCAAAAGCGTTTCGAAAGCTACCTAGCGTGACTTCAGAATCCGTCTAAGACTTATGAAACAAACACATCAACAAGAAAACCATTGAGATTTTATTCCCCAGTATGGTCGCCACTATGTTAGCGCTCAAATCTACCTTAGGCTGAAATAAGGTAAAACTCAAGGCTACATCAAACCACGCTCAGCCTCGTAGCTAGCCCTACGAGGACAGGAGAGGGCTCTCTCCAGGTCTATCTCGGAAAAAGGTCTTCAAAGGGGCTGAGATGACTTATAACGAATACTGATTTTAGGCTAGTAAAGAGATAGGAAAGTTTGATTTTGATTTTTTGGGTTTTTTGTTGAAAAAATGGGAAAAACAATTTTGGGTCCGGGGATAAGGCCAGATCTTTGCAGAATTCGAGTTGGGGCGAGGTAGGCAATAGTCTTGATGCTTTTGATCAGGTGTATGGATGGATCAGAATGAAAAGGAGCTGAAGAGGGCAAGGGAGAACATGGATCCTCTCCAAATAGGCGAAAACATGTAAAACTAAACAAATTTAAAGGTAGAGCACTGAAACAATGGATTCAACCTCATTTACTCATTCATTTAGTTTCAGAAGCATAAGAAGGGAATGGAATACATTAAACATGAAAGAAATTACAATAAAATAAGAGAAAACACCATCAAGAACTGAAAGCCACAAGAATCCCAACAGGTGCTACAAAACCTCTGATCTTTCCTTAGCCAAAATATGAAAAATATGTACAATAGTGTGCCAAAATATTCCCAAGAGTCCAACCTGTAGAATGTCTTAGAAATTACATCATATAGACCTCCTAACCCCTTCCCACACCTCTAGGGGTCGAATTCCTCCTTCTAGGAGCAGTTCCAACTAATTCTAAACAAGGAGCTAGAATATAGGCATCCAAACAACTTGCCTCTAAAAGGAAGGAAATTGATTCTTACATTTGATTTTTACTTTTTTAGGAGTGAATCATCTAGAATAGGTAAAAGTGAGTCCAAGTTACATGCCAACCATAAAATTACATCAAGACAACTCAAAAATTACATCCACAAGAAAAACTGGTCCAACTGGCCGAAATCCTGAGCTGGAAGGTGAAAAATTGACCAAAAATCTATATGCGTAGCGCGCCTGAGCCATATGCGTAGTGCATATTTAATCCTGCTTTTGGGGCACTTCCTGGCATCCAAATTGAGTTCATGATAGCTTTTTGGAAAGCCCTAGATGTTGGCTATCCAACCCAGGTGGAATTTCCCAATTTGGAGCTCATTTGCCCCTCCAAAAATTCATTCTCCCAGAAGTACTTCCTACTGGTGCAAAAGGTGGCAGAAAGGTGGTTTTCATGGTGTTTTTGGGCCCTTTGATCATCCAGAACTTGATGAAATGCTTCGGCCATACTGGAGCATGCATGAATTACCATGAAAAACCCAAAAATATAAATTTTTCCTCCAGCAAGTGTCCCAATCATAAGCGAGCGCGTCGACGCGCTACTCGTATGGCTGAAAAATCTGTTTTGAGACCAAAATATTTCAAAATCACAAAAATTTCTCCGAATTTGCTCAAATTTGGAGCGAAGACCCTCCATCATGTATCATGCCCAGCCAACGAAGCCTCGGCCAATATCCGGAGTGGATCAGGCATCTTTCGCCGTTTTAGTGCACTGCTCAACCTCCTCTTTAGAATCTTCATGGTTGCCTTGCAGACGTGCATGCGGGCCCAATAATGACCTTTCATATGATGAAGCATGTCTTTGTCCTCCATTATGTATCATGCCCAGCCAATGAATCCTTGGCCAAAATCCAGAGTGGATCAGGCCTCTTTCGCCATTTTAGTGCACTGCTCAACCTCCTCTTTAGAATCTTCATTTTTGCCTTGCAGACGTGCATGCGGGCCCAATAATGACCTTTCATATGATGAAGCATGTCTTTGTCTCTGTTGGCCTTTTCCAACAACTTCTCCAGATGAATGTTAACACGTGTGAGGCAAGAATCTCGATCAATTGGTGTCATGTCACCTGGTCTCTTCCGGGCCAATTGTCGATCCTCACGGATTCGCCGTAGCTCTAACAGTGTGTGCTCATCCTCTAGCTATTTTTTACACTGCTCCAGGTAGTTTATCACCCACTGAGACCTCTACAATTTCTCTTTCAGCGTGTCATTCTCGGCCTTTTTCTCTTGGATGATCTCTTTCAGTTTCGAGCTAGGAGAGCTCGCATCAACATCGATGAATGTGAAATCAGTGTCTCGACCACTTGATGGGCCCTCATCATGCATAGGCCTCTTGCCTCTGTCCTGAATCTGTATCTGTGCTAAAGAAGAAGGCGAGACCCCTTCCACATCATGTGGAGATAATACTCGCTTTGCTGATGGAGTCAACGAGACCCCTTCCACCCCGGGTGGAGATAGTACTCGTCGTGTAGCTGTAAATAAGGCCCTGTGTCCTCGCTGGTATGTCACATACAATGGAGCACTGATATGCTCGATCTCAAGAATTTCAGGCTGGTGTGAAGACTCTCTCTCATCATGAACTACCTCGGGAGGCGGCTGTGGCGCTGTGAAGAAGTCACGAGAGATGAAATCCTTCCAAGTAATGCCCTGTTGTGTCAACTGATGTACCACTACGATCTTGATCAGTGCATAATGATATATACTTCTATGCTGTTGTGCTGGGGTCTTCTTTTGTACAAAAATCATCATCCTCTCTATGTTGGGATACATGAAGTATGGAATGTTCATCATACGTACCCTCGTGAAATGCATCAACAAACAGACATGGTACGCATAGAGACGCGAGAATCTTCCCTCGCAACTGAAATACTGAATGATGAGTTTCATCAAAGGTGCAAACTCATCCTTCAGGAATCTGAAAGGAAAAACCCTGCTCAGGTGCCTCATAAACCCAGGTTTGATGTATGGCTCATAGTGGAATTTCTCTAACTGTTGACGTTTGTTCCATTCCTCTCCTATATTTGGTATCTCGGTGGCCTGAGCAATAGTCTCTGGTGACAGAATGAAATCTACTCTGGCGAGTTTTACACGGCCATCATGTAAATGTAGAACAAATAGATGAGCTAGTTCATGATGATGCTGGGTTTGTGAAATCATCTCACAGTATTGGAAACATGACTGACGCTGAAAACAATCCATTGCAAGCAGGCAAGCCTGCAATTGAGCCAAAGAAGTAGGCTCCTCCCTGAGATGCTTACCACCTTTGCCACCTTTGTGAGACCTCCGTGGCACATTACCCTCTGTTGTGGAATCACTGTCATACTCCTGCTCATAAACTGAATCCGTCTCTGACATGGCTTTGAAAACAAGATGTCTGCAATATGTATGTTGATATAGGTGTAGTGAAGACAAAAGTTTCAATGTATGCTCAAAACCCAAATATGTCACATATGTATCAAAGTATCATAGGAAAACAAGCTATAGTGGTGATGGCTCTGTCAAGTGGATTGGCATAAAAACAGTCACTGCTTTGATCACAAGGGAATTTGACAAATGAGTAAAAAAGTGTAATGTAGTGTAAAGCTTTTGCAATGGTAGTTTAGATTTGTCAAGGGAGCAGTGGATATGGGACTCTTTTCGTCAATGGAGAATGAAAAACAATGTGACAATAACCATAGTGAGATAATAGCAATGATAGCAGTGTTTCGACAGTGTCAATGGAGGATATGGACTAGTGAAAATGAGACTATGTGAAAACATGAATAATGAGCAATGCTGAAATGACGATGGCACTCATAGTGACAGCAGTGATGTAATGGAAAAGAAAGGGTGTGAGGATGATGTAAATAATGAGCAGGGGTGCCGCAGACAATATAGGCATGAGCATATATATCAACCACACAAGTTTGCAAACCCTTCACAAGACTATCAACATATCTTTCAAAACCCTAAGAAATGAATTTGAAATAAACATAGGGTTTACAAATTTCTCCTCATCAAATACTTGTTTCCCCACTTTGAAAACACCACAATCATGTTCAAAAATCACTTAACAATCGTGAAGAACCTACTTGCAAGCTGATTGAGGCGTTTTGCATGAAACTGGATGCAAGGGCAAAAAATTTGGCTCTGAGACTATATGCGTAGCGCTCTTACCCAGTGCGTAGCGCGCTACATGTGCGTAGCGCGCTTGTAAAATTACACAGGCTGGGGAGGCCCAATGCGTAGCGCGCCTCTTGTGCATAGCGTGCCTTCTCTGCGCGTAGCACGCACCTCCAGCTCTGGTCCACAGCTTTGTAAAACACGTTTTCGGCCCTCAACTTCACCAATTCGAACTCTGCCTTGAAAATTTGTGCAAATGAATTGTCTTCCATGGCTTATATGTGTAGAAAAATATCTCATAAAATCAGATTTGATTTTAAATTTGCTCCATAACCCACTTTTATAATGTTCGGCACTTTGTCATTTGATTACTTAAAACAATGCTGTCCTTTGGCTTTTCCTTGCTTTTTCTGAGTCTTGGACTGATGACAGCTGGTTGGTTTTTGCAGGGATTTGGCATTTGGCTTTGGAAAAGATCAGAGGCTTGCTCTGGAACTTCTCATGGTGAAACAAATACAATTATTACAAAAAATGAAATTTGACAATTTCTAGTTCCAAAACAGAGTTTTGGACTAGAAATGTCTTCAAATATTTTTGATAATAAAAACGTGAAATAGGAACCTTTTGAAACCAACCTCATGGCCTGCGGGCTTTTATTACATGTATGCAAAGACTAAAAACCCTAGACTCTAGGACTAAATACCCTTTTTGACGAAACTAATCATTTATGACCATGAATGAAGTGACCTGAACTTCAGTGATTTTTTGAGAAATTTTGATTAGCCCTGCAGGTACAATCATGAGGAAACACAAGAAGACCAGACCCTCTCGTCAGCCAATGGCATGCCCCTAGCGAAATGCAAAAAAGTGGAACGAGCGAGCCACCTAAGAATGATATGCAAAAAGCGAAAAGATTTCTGACGGAGGGCTGTAAGGACCGACTCTAACATACCCAACCTAGGGAGTTTACACAATTTGACTCAACTACCCAACCAAGTGGGTTTACAAATTTGACCGAGCCCTTTACATGACTGAATATTACAATTTACATCATAGGTCATAGCCTTTTCATCAAATTACACATATGAATTTTTATAACCAATATCAAAAATACCTCAAGAGAGATCATAATTCAGAATCATCATAATGCCAACAATGCATTACATTCAGCAAGGTTAATGCTCCCCCTGAAAATGTGCATCCAATGCATACTTTCCATATGACCAAAACTCCTCCTTAGCTTGTGCAACCTGAACACTTTCAACAGCCAATCATCAAGGCATATTTACCCAATATCAGAGAATGGAACAAAAATATAAGAGCTGAAACATCATCAGAGATACCATACAGCATCAGAGATACCAAATAGCACTACAGTTGTGCTGAAGAATGCTGAGCCCAAGTAAAATTTGTCAGCAACTAACCATATGCGGTTTTTGTTGTATAAACTCACATATATACTCGACTATCTTTCAGGAAACCCGCGTATCCAATTTAATCTTCTGAATTTAAGCAGTTTTTATTTTCTGCATGGCAGAAACTACTCCCAGCTTTTGTCTAAGATATTCGAATGCTTCCCTGGGCAGAGGTTTCGTCAGTATATTAGCAACTTGTTCTTTGGAGGGAACATACTCCAACTTCACCTTTTGTTCAAGCACTTGTTCATGTAAAAAGTGATACTTGATGGGAATGTTCTTTGTCTTGGAATGCATAACAGGATTCTTTGAGATGCTGATGGCACTTGTATTATCACACATGATGGAGATAGGAGGTGAACATTTGATTTGAAAGTCTTGTAAGGTTTGCATCATCCAAAGAAGTTGAGTGCAACATGATGCGGCAGCCACATATTCTGCTTCTTCTGTAGATAAGGAAATATATTTTTGCTTCTTTCTGAACCAAGAAACTAACCGGGGCCCCATATAGAGTGCACCACCACTAGTTCTTTTCTGATCATCAACATTTCCAGCCCAATCTACATCAGTGTAAGCATGAAGAGTAAGATCAGAATTCTTTGGATACCATAGTCCAAAGTCTTGAGTTCCTTGTAGATATTTGAATATTATTTTGACAGCCTAAAGGTGAGACTCTTTTGGATTAGCTTGGAATCGTCCAACAATCCCAACTGCATGCATAATGTCTGGTCTAGTCCCAGTGAGATAAAGTAGACTTCCTATCATAGATCTATATTCTGGTTGATTCACCGTGGGAGAATCATCATGAGAACTGAGATTACATCCGATTATCATTGGTGTACTTATAGGTTTGCACTCTTCCATGCCATACTTCTTCAGAATTTGCTTAAGGTATTTTGCTTGTGATAAGAATATACCATCTATAGTTTGATGCACTTGCAAGCCAAGAAAGAATGTTAGTTCCCCAAGTAAAGACATTTCAAATTCTTGCTGCATGACGAAAGAAAATTTCTGACTCATAGATTCTTCATTACTTCCAAAAATGATATCATCAACATATACAACCACAATCAATAGTTTATCATTTTCATTTTTTGTGTATAATTTGCTATCAGTAGACCCCTTTGAAAATCCTTGTTGATGAAGATATTTGTCAAGACGATAATACCATGCCCTTGGAGCTTGTTTGAGACCATATAGAGCTTTTTTAAGTCTACAAACAAGATTTTCATCATTTCCCAAAATGAATCCTTCTGGTTGTTCTATATAAACTTCTTCTTCTAGATCACCATTGAGAAATGCAGATTTAACATCCATTTGATAAACTTTGATTTGTTGAAAACTTGAAAAAGCAAGAAACATTCTTATGGCTTCAAGTCTAGCTACAGGAGCAAAAATTTCTTCAAAGTCTATACCTTCTTGTTGAGTATACCCCTTGCAAGCAAGTCTAGCTTTGTTTCTTACAACATCCCCATTCTCATTTAACTTGTTTTTGAATATCCATTTAGTTCCAATCAAATTTTTGTTATGAGGTCTTGGTGCTAATTCCCAAGTGTGATTCTTTTCAATTTGATCAAGCTCTTCATTCATGGCTTGAACCCAACATTCATCTTTGCTAGCTTGATTGACATTGTGTGGTTCAATAGTGGATAGAAATGCCAGATAGCTAGAAGATCCTACAAGAGTCCTTCTTGTTTGTACACCTGATCCCTTATCTCCCAAAATTTGAGATTCTGGATGATTCTTTTGAACATATCTGGATGGAGCTTTTTCAGATAAATCATCTTCAGGTTCTTCATTGGGTTCACTGTCTATATCATTTCTATTTGATGTAAAAGGACATAAGTCACCATCATCTTCATTTGTTGTTTGTTTTTCTTCTTTTGGGGCTGCAGGAGACTCATCAATAACAACATCAATACATTCAACAATCTTCCGAAGTCTTTTATTGTAACATTTATATGCTCTACTCGTAGAGGAGTAACCAAGAAGTATTCCTTCATCTGCTCTAGTTTTAAACTTGCCAAGTTTTCATCATTATTTTTTATAAAGCATTTACTTCCAAAAACTCTAAAATGCTTCACAGAGGGAGAATTACCATACCAGAGTTCATATGGAGTTTTGTCACTATTTACACGAACATGTGCCTTGTTGAGAATGTTTACCGTTGTATGTGCTACTTCTCCCCAAAATGTGTCATGTGTTCCAGAATCATCAAGCATAGCTCTAGCCATTTGTTGAATTGTTCTATTCATTCTTTCTGCTACGCCATTTTGTTGTGGAGTGCCAGCTACAGAGAACTGTCTTTTTATGCCATGTTGTTCACAAAATTCAAGGAATTCATCTGAAGTATATTCTCCTCCTCGATCAGATCTAAGAAATTTGAGTTTTAGATCTAATTCATTTTCAACCAGAGCCTTGAAGATCTGAAATTTCTCAAATGCTTCATCTTTGTGTTTAAGCAACCAATCCAACACATTCTAGAGAAATCATCAATAAATAAGATATAGTATTGTTCACCGCGAGGTGAATTTTTCCTCATAGGTCCACATATGTCAGTATGAATGAGTTCAAGAGGCCTACTTGATGATCCTTCCTTGGCATTAAATTGCACTCTGGTCTGCTTGCCGAATTGGCAAGATTTGCATATGATACTTTCAGATAGAGTAATATTGGGAAGACCATGAACAACATTAAGTCTACTTGATTTGTTGATTTGAGAGAAGTTTAGATGCCCCAACCTTATATGCCATAGCCATTTTTCTGAAGATTTACTCAAGTAACATTGTTCTTTGTAGTTCTTCAATACATACAAGTTGTTTGGAGTTCTTTTTCCTTTTATAATTGTTTTACCTGTATCAAGGTCACGAACCACACATTCTTTTGAACTAAAGACAACTTCAATTCCTTGATCACACATTTGACTTACACTTAACAGGTTATGCCTTAAACCATCCACATACATGACATCATTAGTCTTCACCTTTTATTTTAGAAACACAGACCCTTTTCCTTTAATTACAACAAGAGTATCATTTCCAAATGTAACTTTCTTTTCCTTTTCTAGAGCACTATATGCAAGAAGTTTGTTTTTGTCACCTGTCATGTGTCTTGAGCATCCACTATCAATATACCATTGATTTTCTTCACCTTCTGCAAATAACGCTATGCCACAATTTTCAACCTGTAATTCCTTCTTTTTCCATACTTTGGAACTTGAAGGAAAATGCTCTTTTGGCTGAACTTTGCTCCTGCATTTAGATTCTTCATGCCCAAAGTTATTGCAATAAGCACATTCAACTTCATTTAGAAGAGGAGAAAATTTGTTATAGGTATTCTTCTCAAATTCAATCCTTTTCTTTCTTGCTTCTCTAGTCATGATGGTTTTACATGCAACACATTGAACAGCTTTATGACCAAAATTGTGACATGAGAAACATTGTCCATTGAAGAAGAAATTTCTGCGATCATGAAATCTTCTACTTGAATTTACCTGTTGATTGGTGTTTCTTTGAGAGATATTCCTGTTAGTGTTCTTTGAATTGAGATGATCATGCTTTACCTGTAATGATTCTTTATTCCCTTGATGAGTGGCAGAATTTTGTAAACCAGCTGTAGCTGCTTTTAGATAATTTGGTGCTGAAGCCTGAGAAGATTCTCCAGTATATCCAAGACCTATCTTTATAAGAGGAGAACGTTGTACCTTGATAATCTCATCTAAGGTTTCGGATCCTTTAGCAAATCTAAGATTCAGAGTCTTTACTTTCTCAAAATCTTTTCTTAGACTTACCACTTCACATTCTAATTTCTCAATGTGTTTCTTTGCTTTTGCAACCTACTTTTCCAATGTCTCTATGGTTATTTTCCTTTCTTCTAAGAGTATTTTACTTTCTTCTAAGTTTATTTTGAGTTGATTATTTTCTTCAAGAAAGTCATTTTCCTCTAGAGCATCCACAAAAGTATACTTTTCTTCTCTAGATTCAAATGCCATGAGAAGTCTAAGATCTTGTTCACATTCTTCCTCGCTATCAGATAACCCATCACTGTCTTCATGAGTATAGTAACTTTTCCTAGTGTTAAACCGATTCTTATTCCTTCTTGCTACTTCCTTCCCTTTTGCAGGTGTTTCTTTATGAGGACACTTAGTAGCATAATGACCAATTCTTCCACACTCAAAACATTTGAAAGGAAGCTTACCTCTGAACCATCCTATGCCAAGTTGGAGTTTCTTTACAAAATTTGCCTCATCTTCTTCTGAGATATATCCTGATCCTTTTGCTTCTTGTACTTCTTTCCGTTTTGTAGAAGCTCTAAAGACAGCCTCTTTCACTTTATATGGTCCTCCTCTTCTCATTTCATATGCAGTTAGTATGCCATGAAGTTGTACCACAGTAAGATTTTGAAGATCTTGTTTTTCTTCAAGAGCAGAAACTTTTGACTCAAATTTTGTTGTTAGCGATCTTAAAATTTTCTCAACCAAAGTAGATTCGGTTATTGTTTCTCCCAAATTTCTCATACGATTTACAACATCATCAAGACGTAAAAATAAACTGGCAATATTCTCATCACTATGCATTCTTAAATTTTCATATTCAATTCTGAGAGTTTGAAGTTTTGCACGTTTAACCTTTGCATCACCTTCATAACTTAAAATGATTTTGTCCCATATCTCCTTTGCTATATTCAGCTGCATAACTTTGACAAATTCAGAATCAGTTAGACTTCCTGTTATAGCATTGACTGCCTTTGCATTTGTTTCATAATTCTTCTTTTCAGTCGGATCTGTTGGTACTACAGCTGGATATTGATATCCTCGTTCAACAATGGCCCATACATCTGCTCCCATAGACTAAAGATAGGATATCATCCTTATTTTCTAGAAGATTAAATTGCTTCCATTAAAGAGCGGAGGCTTGATAGATGTTGTTCCATATTGATTGCTCATCTTGCTCGATCTTCCTTCTAGCGGCTAAGATTTTTCAGAAGGACCTGCTCTGATACCAATTGTTGGGAAAAATACTGAGAGGGGGGGGGGGGTGAATCAGTATTTAGTGTTGACTAAAAACTTTTAACTTTTTCTTGCTTTAAAACCCATACACTACTTTAATGAACACAACTCGCGTATACACGCGGATATCCTTAAGTAAACTCGCGTATGCTCAGAGATATAATTATGCATTTAATTCTTAGATCATTGCATCATTCATTCATCAGATGTTTAGTAAGCAATAAACATGTGCAGTAAGAACAGAATAAATCACCACACATAAGCAACACACATGAACACCAGGATTTAAGGTGGAAACCCAATTTGGGAGAAAACCACCGCTATCGTCGTCTCAGTCTTCAATATTTATTATATAAAGAAAACTTCTTACAATCATGTACTGGCGCAGACTTATACCAGTACGCAGGTACCCACCTGCAGAAGGCTACAACCTTCTCTCGTTTACCAGCCTCTCCTGGAAGGGAGCTACAACCCCCTGCTCTCATTTACTAGCCTCTCCTTGAAGGGAGCTACTACCCCCTGCTCTCGTTTACCAGCTACCACTGGAAGGGAGCTACTACCCCCTTACTGAAGGCTTCAACCCTTAGCACTACTGCCAACCATGTTTAATCAATTTTCAAACTGGATCAAACAACTTCAACACAACCCTTCACTTATCAACAAATATACTTCGCCCAATGCTTCAAATAGAACAGTGAAACCACTGTAACCAGAATATCAGAGATAACCCAGACTTCAGAATAGATATGCGGAAACACATTCAACCTTGAGAAATCATTATTTCAGATACCATACGCGCTTTTATTTAATCAGACCCGCGTATACACGTGATTTTCATGAAACTAACCCGCGTATACATCTGTGCATTTTCAGAAACCCTAACTTCCCATACGCTCTTTTATTGAATCAGATCTGCGTATACACACGCTTTTCATGAAACGAACCTGCGTATATATCTATAAAAGATAAAATTTGCAAAACAGATCAGATCTATGAACTTACCCAGATTTTTTCAATTTTTGCGCCAGTCTTCATCACTTCTTTTCAGATCATCCTAGAGATTCATCATTTCTAGATCTAGAGATCTTGAACCTTCATCATATTCATAGGTGCATCAGAGATTCAGATCTATCAATTAAGAACAGAGTTCAACCATGTAGATATACTTCAGAGTGAAGTATTCATTAAAGCCCAGACACTTGCTCACCACCTTGCACTATGATTTTCTTCTCCTTAAATAGATTTGGCCTTTATCAATACCATGAGTCAAAACCACTCAACCGTTGATGGTATTCCTGGACGAGATCAAATAGATAATCAAGTGCTCAATACTTTGGGCCAATACCATGGTAATGCCCCCTGGTTTTATAAAATTAGAGCGCAAATTGGCATACGCGACTTGGAACGTTCATTTCCGTGTACATACGCGACTTCTCCTTAACAGACCCGCATATGCCTTGTGACATATCTTGTTCAACATTATTCTGGCACTTTCTGAATTCCTTTCTTCTGCTACTTCTGAACTGATCTATAGATACATCAAATTTACATAATTTCCATCAAGGACAACTTCATCAAGCAGGTTCCATCAAAGTCAATACATTGTATCACATTGCCAACAATCTCCCCCTTAATTCATCAAGTAGGTTTCCATCAAGTTCAATAGGTTTCCATCAACTTTATCAAGTAGGTTGCCATCAAGGACAACACTTTGCACCATATTGCCAACACTTGTGTATGGCATTGATGCAATTTTTCCAACCAGCTTTGGTGTGCCAGTTATGAAGTTGATTCAAGAGTGGAAAACTGAATATAATGATATGATCAGAAGGATCAATCAAAAAATTCATCTTTAGCAAACTAGGGAGGAGGTATATAACAAAGCATTACAAAAGCAGGACAACATTAAAAGGCTTTTTGATAGGAGAACAAAGGCCAGGAATTTCAATATTGGGGACAAATTTTTGAAGTGGGACTCAAGGAGGGAAGACAAGGGAAATCATGGAAAATTTGACAACTTATGGCTTGGCCCTTACTCTATCCATTCAGCTGCTGGTAATAATGCCTAATTTTTGCAAGAGTTGGATGGATCAGAATTGTTTGGGGGTCCTATCAATGGCAGGGTGCTTAAGCATTACTTTTCTTGATCCATGTTATGTTCTGAAAGCATTTTTATCTTTTTCTCATTATAAATACTTCACCCATAATTGCATTCAAATTTATAAAAATAAAAAATACAAAAACACAGAAAGAAAAGAGGGTAGATTGTGAAAACAAGAAAGGTACAGCCCCATACCAAAAAGAGAAACAAATCTGAAAGTGTGCAAGCTTAAATGCCACTCCTAAAAAACACACTTCTAGTTAGTCAAACAACCTAATCTTGACTAAGTAGCTTTAAATTTTCTGCTGATAGGATAGTGAATGCGATTTGCCAAACTGTTTAATCTTGGCTTATCAGTAGGTAGATTAGGATAGAAATTAAAGGTTCAAACATGCTCAAAATCTGAACCTAAGTTTCCATGAGAGATGACTCAAATCTGTTTATTTCTTGAGTCAAAAACAGAGGTAAATCTGGTTCTAATCAGCTCAAAATCTGAACCAGAGGACAAGCAAAGAATAGCTCAAGTAAGAGTCAAAACAGAGCTGTTAAAAGATGAAGCAAGTGCTTTGAATTTTCATATCTCAAGCCTTCCATTTTGATTTAATTTTCTGAAAGATAAGATCTATGTGTAGCTTGTTTTTTATGCCATAGATCAGAAACAAGTTAAACTGTTCAATCCTGACTTGTATGCTTTTAGATTTTTGTTTTAGAAATTAGTGAATAAAATCTGTTGGACAGTTTAATCCCAACAGATGGTAGATTAGGTAGAGAAGCATCTAAACTCAACTGTTTAATTTGAGGTCATGGAGAAATAAGGAGTAGAATTAGATTAGTTTTATGCTTTCAAAAATAATAAAATGTTGTGAAAATGGTTTCCCAATCCAAGTGAACTCTATTGAAGAAAAAATGTTAGATCAGTAGGATTGGGTAGGTAGAAAGCTTGTTTATGAAAGATCCATTGTTCTTTATAGCTGCTAATATTTTTTTAGAGCAAGATAATCCCAACAAAGGAAGGGCAGCCCAATGGATAATGCACTAATCAGCCTCCCAGAGAATGCAAGTCTAAAGTTCTTGATGCCTTCAAGAAGGCACCATCCCCAAGTGGAGCCACTGTTAGCCACCTATAAAATTTGTTATAGAAAAAGCTCGCTAAAACTTTTTGGAGCCTTCAAGGAACAAATTTTATTGCTAAAAAGTGTTATCTCTTGAAGACTCTTGAAAGCCTCATGCCTTTATCAAAATATTCACTGCTATTTTCATCTTAAAAACTCTGAGATTCTGCTGATTTCATGAGAAAAAACTGCTGCAAAATCATCATTTTTCCCCTTCTTCCACTCAAAACAAACCTTCATTTTTCTCCCCTTTTTTCCTCCATAAAATTCCTCTATTTTCATGATTCCCCTTCTTCCATTCATGAAAATCATTTTCCATAGTTTAAAACTTGTTTTTAAGATATACCGAAACCACCAAAATCCATCTAAACATCTCAAAAATGTCCTAAAAAACAAGTATTTTGACTATGGGTTTAAGCCCCCTTGGGCTAAGTTTTAAGCCACTTCCCCTCCACATGCCCGCACCCTAGATCCAGGTGCTAGAACCACAAAGAGCTTATCGCATCACAAAATCTGAGCGCATAAGTCTATTTGCCATGTTTAAGAGTTCCAATGCGATTAAGCCCGTGTACACAGCCTCCAAACCCATTATTGTTTTATATAACCTTTATGCCCACAATCGGGTGCTAATCAGTGTGAAAAACCATTCCCGTTTGATTTTTTCCTTTGTAAATCAAAAAATCCACTTACCCAAAGTTTTGATCTAAATGCACCAAGCAATTATTTTTAATGAAAAAATGGGTTGATTAAAAGACCGCATCAAAACTTCCGATGCTATTAAATCCCTATTGTTTAAACTCCGCCCCCTCCACTTTTCATTCCATATAGCCTACGCTCGGGACCAAGAGTTTAAGTCCCGAGGCACCCATTGCATCAGAGTTTTCCTTTGGGTACATTTTAATGTTTTTCCCCCACCTCCGATTACGATGGCCCGATTTGCGCAATCGCATTGGACCTTTTCATCGGGTGTGTTTATAACAATTGTTTTTCCCCCCGCCGATTGCGATCCTCCGATTAGATTTGGACCATCCACGTGTCCAGATCGAAAGGTCCCAGATCTTTCCTCATGGTTTCATTATCCTCTGCCTTCCACCAAGAGGATTTTAACACGTAATCCCCACCATTGATCTCTACGCGATCAACGGTTCTGACTTATTCTTCCCTCTGCTCCCCTTTTAACCTTCTCTTAATTAATATCGACCATTGGATGATGCCATCTAAATGGCCACACTCCTCCCCGCAGCCTTCTAAGCAGTTAAACCAACAAACGCAAGATTTTATAATATATTTTTGTATTGTGCAGGTGTTTGAAAGGTTTTTCGTCATATTTAAGAAAAAGCTGAAGGCTGGGAATGACGATTCCCATGCCTTTGATTCATCAAAGGAGACCATTCGCAGGGCTCGAATTCCACATATTGTTAATGTTTCATGAGGCATTGATGCCATATGAGCCCTGCACGGCCTGCACATGAACAAGACATAGTGTTATTAAATCATAATTAAAAGAGTATCAGTGTCGAAGACCTGCCACAGCAGAAACAGAAGATTGAAGAAAATTTGGGGATTACAGCTAAGATTGATTATCAAAAGCCTAATCCTCCAAATTAAAGACATAATTAAAGGTAAATCATAAAGATCTACAGGAAGAAAGACCTCCACTGCCACATCTGAGGCAAATAGATTCCTCTCAGCTACCACAGTGCCACCTGTATCCACAAGCATTCAAACAGAAGCCGAAATTATTGTGAAAAATAAGATATTTGCCTCAACGTAGCTGAAGATTTAATTCTGCCAAAGGAATTTAATGTAAAAATATCAGCAGAGTTATTACATTCATGACACCGAGCTTAATCTTAAGTGTAAAACAATTAATACAGACAGAACATCTGTAAGTTTCTTCATTGAGCCCCTCAAAGGCCGAGAAGCCATTAAGACTGTATTAATTATCTTTGGAGATCTTTTATCATATCTCACCTCCTCATTCTTCTATAAATACTTCTGTAGAAGATGAGAAATTGTTGGTTGAGTTCGTTGCTAAACTTTGAAATATACTTGAGCTTGAGACTTCTACTTGTAAATAGTGTTCACTGGCTCTTGGAGCTCTGATTGTGATAGATAAGTTAGTCTAGGAAGTGTAGATGATTGCTAAACTAAAGCATTGGACTTAAAGTTGTAACTGGTTTGGAGCATCAATACATGCTGATTTATGGGATCCTGGTCTATGTCAACAGTGATGTTGTTTCTTATTGTAAATTGTTATTTTATTCCTATTTTCATTATGTTCATCCTCTCTTATAAAGAACAACATGCATAGAGTTAGGACCTACTGTATATCAGTACCCTTATCTGACTGAAAATCTTTATCTACATGTTTTCTTCTAATTAGTATTATTTAGGAATGATTTAATTCAGTTCTAAGCATAGGAATGCTGGCGTTCCCTCATCCTATTGCCTTGGTTGATTGTTATTCTTAAATGTTATTTTCAGTATATGTTAAGTAGATATGAACTAAGGAAGATATGGTGTGCCCTGGTCCTAGTTTTATCCCCAAAGACTGTCTAAAAGTTTCTCTTGGAATGTGTTGAAAGCTGGCTAGTGTTGAAACACTTACCAGATATTAGGCCATTATTTGGTATCTTTGTGTTTTTATTGAAAGTTACCAAGTAGATTAGAGCTAGGAGAGGATTTGTGGTGAGCCCGGCCTGCTGATTTCTTCTCCAACAGTTGCCTTCAAGTTTCCTTTGTTTTAAAATGTTTTTCTATTGAAAGTGCGTCAAAAATAGGCTAGTTTAGAAGTACTTGCCTGATCTTAGATTAATTTTATGTCTTTTGTTAAGTGTATGTCAAATCAGGCTAGTTTAGAAGTACTCACCTTATCTTGGGTTTCTCTTTGTTCTTCATTTGTTTAATTCCCCTTCTTGTTGTACCATTTCATTCCATAAATCGAACTTAAAGAGATCCTTAGACATAGATGACTTGCCCCATGGACCACTCTTGCCTCTTGTTGTTTCAATTAAACCCTATTATGATTCCATAGCCCAATGGACTAAAACCTGCAATTATCTATCTTTCTGGCCAAAGCTTGTTCTGGTTGCTTGCAACTCCTCACCTTTGAAACTCTTTGCATTTAGAAATTTCCACTCAATTAATAGTCATGCTCAACCATCAAAAAACAAAAAAAACCCTCAACCTTCATAACTAGCCTAATATCATTACCCAAGACTTCAAAGACAAATCCATATTTGCACTTATTGGAGAGATCCCTCTCTGGATTCAGGAGGCCTAGATCCTAGAATCCTAAAGTGGTTGAAATAATGTTGCTTCTGTGATTGGACTTTGCCAATCTTTCTAATTACAAATTCCTAATGGGACCACAAGTATGAAAATGAAAAATTGTCCTTATGTGAAAGCTGCCTAAGGACAACACCAGCGCCTCCTTAGGCCTTGTTTGAGCACATAAAAATATATTTCAGCCCACAATGGAATATTTCCCCTCCCTTGGGTCACTATCCACCATGTACCAAGGGAGGGAAGGAGGTTTGAAAGCTCAACTATATAAACCCTCAAAGAGATGAACAATGGGTGAGCACAAGGTTATGCTGGCCAAAGTTGCCCAAGCAACACCGGCTATTTGTGTGAACCAAGGAGCAGGAGGTGAAGAAGAGGACTCAATTGTTGGCCACCCAACAATTTCAGTCCATTGCAGCATAGAGAAAGATTTGAATTGCGTCAGAAGGAAGAACTTGAGGGACAAAGATCCTTGCGTCAAGTCCTAGAGCCTCTGCCTAGGCCCTTTGGCAAGTGGGTAAGATTTGTATTCATTCCAAGCATTCAATGAGAAGAAGGCCATCGATTCGTTGTTTACCTTGTTATTATTTGGAACTCTCTATTTAACTTCTTTTTGTGTTTTTAGTTTTACTTTTTAACAGAGCATACTTAAGAATATTACTTCATTTTTAGTCTTATACGTCTGAGATCCCCCCAGATACTTCCTGTTACTTATGGTTTAGAGAAAATACCACATTCTCTAGATGCATGTGATTTCGTACACCCATGTGTCGAATCCACCACAACAGGATTGGTGACTCCACGTTGGCTGTATTATTAGTCCAGGAAGGCCCAGATGGAAGGGAGCACGTAATTTATTACATCAATAAAACCCTATCTAGCCCTGCATTAAGATATGAACCCAAAGAAAAAACTGCCCTAGAGTTAATCCACGCAGTGCGGAAACTTTGTCATTACATCATCTTAAAAAAGATCACAGTCATAGTAGATACTAATCCCATCCAATACCTGTTCACGCGCCGGCTAATAAACCACAAGTATGCCTATTGGATAGCCATTCTCCAAGAATACGACTTACAGTTTCACTCTCCTAAAAGAAAAAAGGCACTTGCCCTAGCAAAGTTCATTACCAACCTCCCAGGAGATTCCAAAGGATCACCAGTAAACGATTCAGTACCCGATGAACATATTTTCTTTGTAGCGATCGACGACCCTTGGTATGGGGATATTCTCCTCATAGGAGATGTCTTATATAGGAGATCCATCAATACAATCTTGCGGCAATGCCTCACTCACAATTAAGCAGAGCAAGCCCTTAATGATTTCCACGTAGGTGCATGTGGAGATCACCTATCCGGAATGGCCACTGCCAAAAAATTCCTATGAGCAGGATACTTTTGGCCGTCCCTGTTCTGAGAATATATCACGATAGTCAAAATATGTGAGTTGTTCCAACGCTTCGCCCACAAGGCAAGAGCACCGCCCGTTCCTTTGCATCCTGTCATCATAGCCGACACCTTATGTAAATACGGAATCGACTTCATGACTTGAAACCTAGCCTCATCTGGCGAGCATAAATACATCATCGTGGTTGTCAATTATTTAACTATTTGGGTCGAAGCCATGCCCACATATGACAACACTACAGAAACTGCCACTCGATTCCTATTCAAGCACGTGATAGCCGGATTTGGCGTCCCCAAAGAATTAGTCTCCGACCATGGAAAGCACTTCGAAAGTGAATTCTTCGAGGAGCTATCTCATCATCTCGGATTCACCCATGAATTCGCTTCACCATATTACCCTCATTCCAATGGACAGGTAGAGGCTATTAACAAAGTACTCAAAACTATCTTACAGCACATGGTGAACAACCACAAAACCAACTGGCACCACATGCGCTTTTCCTCCCTGTGGGCATACCGCACGGCAGTTAAGACTTCCACTGGTTGTACTCCCTTCCACTTGGTATATGGGATCGAAGCTGTGATTCCCATAGAACATGAGATCCCAAACTTACATGCAGCCATCGAACTCCTGGATGACACCCAGCCTCTAGAACAACGCCTAGTACAACTAGAGCTAGTTGACGAAAACAGGCGCCAATCGCTGCAACACAATGAGGCCCATAAGAAAAGGGTAAAAGAATCATTTGACCACCAGATCACCCCTCGCTCATTTATCGAAGGAGAGGTAGTCCTTCTCTATGATGTCACAAAAGAAGCCTTAGGGCCATAAAAGTTTGAAACCCTGTGGAAAGGGCCCTATATCATCAAAAATTGCCTCTGGTAAGGGGCATACATCTTGACGGAACCAAACGGGACCTACCTCTCTAACCCCGTCAACGGCCTTTACCTCAAGAATTTCTACCCATAAGGGCCCCAGAAGCCCTTATCCCATAGAGTTAGAGTACACACAAACCCCAACACCAAAATATTTTTGACCCAAAAACGTATACACGCTCAAAATATCACCATGGATCACCAACTTGAACCCTATTTTGGATTTGCTGATGGAGCATCGCGATGGTCTAAAAACTTAGCTGTAGCCTCCTAAGTCATCTATCACCCTGACCGATCACCACTGTGTTCAAACGACGTGTGCATCGATTCAACAACCAACAATCAGGCAGAATATGACGTCGTTATCAGACTTATTTGCGAGGCCCTCCACCAGGGCATCCACCATATGCATGTTTAACTTGATTCCCAGTTAGTAGTCTTGCAATTAAACCAAACATTTGAAACCACGGATACAAACCTATTTAGAAAATATTTGCGTGCCAGAAGATTAAGCAGAAAATTTGATTATATTACATTCTCACATGTATCAGGGAATCAAAACCAAACAGTTTATCGCATAGCTAACAATATCCTAGAATGGAATGCATCGCGAGCAAACCACCATACATAAAATCCAAAAACATGTATATCCATCAACATAACACAAATGCATAAACCGAAATAGACATCACACCATGTAGAGCCACAAAAAAAATCTCTCATAAATAAATATGTGTATCAGAGTACAAAAAATAGTATTTCTAGCCCATTGGCTAGCCCAAAACTACAGAGGTCTTCAAAAATAAGGGAAGTATCCTCATAATGTGTGCTTTCCCTATGTACAAATCTACTCTAGAGGGGTGCCCCCTCAGGAGGAGCACCTGGGCCCACCACCGCTCCTGATGCCACCACCGGAGCTGCTGTCGCCACTGCGATAGCTACCTGTCGTAGAGTCCGCCAGTAGTCCCTCTCACGGGCCATCACCGTCTCTAGCCATATCTCCTCGAGGTCATACATAAGACCTCGAGTAAGAATTCTGTGGGTCAAATGGTCCACCTGACCCTAGAAGTCCTCTAAAGCCTCTACCTGAGCTGTAAGTGCTGCAACGCGCGCCTCAGCTGCATCTGCATGAGCTCTCTCTGCTACTATATCAGCGACACCTATGCTACTTCCCTCACCTGAAGGGCCAGCACCAGCCTTGCCTGGTCCACTGGCACCCTTGCCCAGTCCACCGACGGAACCACCTCCCCGACCACCACGTGGTCGTGGTGGAGGGTTGTGACCCACTAAGTAGGCCACTGGGCTTCCCACCTCGCCAACATCTGCACGAGTAAAAAAAATAATGTCAGTGTCAATAAAAGACACTCAAGAACACAAAAAACTTGAATAAATGTAGAAATATAACACATACATGCGGGCCCCAAACATAACCAAAAGGGAGACCAATATCTAGATCACCCTGAAAATCCATCCATGCATAAGGGTATGGCAAAAACATTTGCGGATTGGCCTCAAACCAGGCCTCCGTCGTGTCATTCCAATAATGACCCACTCTGCCACCACTACCACGTGGCATCACCGGAGCCCACTTCCTCATACGTGGTTCCCTCGGCCCCCGATAAGCACATGCAATATAGGCCTCAACAACACGACCCTCTCATACATGATGCTACATAAATGCTAGCATACGCAAATGATTTGGATCCACGTTGGACCCTGTTTAGTTGTGACACAATACCATCAAAACAGAAATGGGAAAATTTGAAGAAATGCCATTTCCTCAAGTGGCGTAAAACTCCCACCTATGGGCCCGATGCCCGATGTGGTGCAAACAACCCCGCCAGTCGCACAATAACAGCCAGAGCACACTACTTGGCCACATCTGTCATTGAGGTGATATTGATGCACTCCTCAGTCACAGGCGCACCACCGTAATGATGCCTCTGGAATCTGTCCATTTTCACCTACACAGTAGGAAGCAGATACCTCAACGCCTCTCCCTGAGGCGGTAATCCCGTCACAAAGTAAATATCCATCTTCGGAAGAATAATAAAATTTGTCCCCCTCAGGAAAAAATGTTGGGCCTCCAGCGCCAATGCTGTATGTTATAACATAGCAATCGGTCCTGTGACCAAAGGCACTCGTTCTTAGCAAATTTCAGGAGGCCCAATGCGGCCAACTGACGGCGCACCCCAACATCAGCAGCCAGAGCAGTCTAAATCTTGGGCCAATCTCGCTCTCTCCACACTAACCTTCCAAGCAACGGGAAACCATCAATACAAAGGAGAAAAACCATTAAGAACAGCAAAAAACCTAAGTTTTAAAAAAAAAAATTGCCCTTGCGCACCTGTCTCTCAAACAGGCACACCATTGCGCACCTATTTCATTTACAGGTGCACCCTTGCGCACAAAGAGGCAGGTATAGCGTGCCTTCGCGTGGTTGTACCTGAGAAATACACACAAGGGGGTGTTGAATCTTTAATTAAACTGAGAGGGGGGGGGGTGAATCAGTTTAATACATACATAAGCTTTTCAAAATTTTCACCAAATTTATTTACAGCTTAATTTATAAACAGTCTTAAAATGTTGCAGCCAATATTAAATTAATGATACCACACTTATGTTAGAGAGTTTTAAGAACCAATTAAGACGAAAGAAAGCATCAACACATAATAAACACACACAGACAAAGAGATGTAAGAAACTACAAAGGGAGAAAACCACATCTTATTATTGTTGTGATGCAAAGGCAAGCTCCAACTCCCTCTCACCACTGTTTTCTGCAGGCACCAACCTACAGGAGGCTCTATCCTCAATTCTGCAAGCTACAACTTGCAAGGAAGCACCAACTCTCTTCGATTTTCTATAGGCACCAACCTACAGGAGGCTCCAACCTCAGTCAGCTACAACTGACAGCTATCAAGCTGCAACTTGATAGGGAAGCTCCAACTTCCTCAATTTCCAAAACTGAATGTTTGCTGATTTACCTCAGATATCAGCTCTATTCTGTAGCTTCTCTTTCTTCTCTTCTTTTAGTCTTCTCTGCCTTACGCTTCTATACTCTGCCTTCTCTAGAGTTACTCTCTCTAAACTCACCTTGCATATCCAGATGATATTATTTATAAGACTTTTCTTGTGACTGTTAGCATTCCTCAAAGAATTTGTAATGGACAGCCATACCTCTTCGCTTTCTGCCTTTTCATTTATTTTCAGCTCACTCAGAAAAATGTAACTGTAGGTGCTTATTTTAATATTATAGTGGTATCTTTGTTTTTCCTCCGGAGACTTGCCAATGCATCACAACAATATAAATAAAAATATTACAATGAGAACTCCCGCTCACTCATTCAGCCTCTTGGCTAGCTGCGCATTTGTCTTTTCTTTGACTGTGTTTGTCTTTTCTGTCCTCTACTGTGGTGTAACTATTACATACGTGTAACTGCGCCTTTTATATCAGCTGACAGTAAATCTGGACAAATTCCAACCCTTTTCATGCCACGAGTGTCTTGTTGATGTGGCAAGTTCCGCAGGCCGGAACATACATATATCACAATTGTATTACATTAATAATCGCCCTCCCCTTAAGCTGAGGCCCGTGGGTCTACAGACCACGCGGATTATTGCAATAGCGTTATATATATATATATATATATATATATGTGACAGCGCCTTTTAACATATATATATAACCCAAATTTGTCTCTTGGCTTAATTATAAGATGATTTAATCATATAATCTGCCCTTTTAATACACCTTAACATACTCTCGGCGCATAAAATAAAGCCTGTTTTAAAACATATAAAACTCCTTTAGGGCCCACTTGTCATGCTTTCCAATGCATTGACTTTCCTCCAATTTTGATTCATCGCTCCTGCTCCGATTGCGATTGATCGCAATCGCAACTTCAAATACTCCGATGCAATTGAGTCACTTTTAAGTTCTTCTGGTTGCGATTAATCGCCATCACAACTTGCGTTTGCATGTTCCAATGCGCTTCTCTAACTCCGATGTTATTGGTCACTGTTCATTGATATTTGCCGATGCGATTAGTTTAACTCCGCCAGCGATCTCCGATTGCGATTGATTTCTCCTGCACTGATTGCGATTGATCGCAATCGCAACTTCAAATACTCTGATGCGATTGAGTCACTTTTAAGTTCTTCTGATTGCGATTAATCGCAATCGCAACTTGCGTTTTCATGTTCCGATGCCCTTCTCTAACTCCAATGTGATTGGAACATGGAACTGAAAAAATTTGTTAATCATAATTTATAAGCCCATCGGGTCCGGGCTTCAATCGCAATCGAAAGTTTTTGGTTGGATGTTCCGATTGGCCCATACTGCGATGCTCCGATGCGATTAGGCCGGAATTAAAATATGTATTAACCACCGTTTATACACCCATCGGGTCCGAACTCTTAATCGCAATCACAAGTCTTTTAATATGTGTTGTGATGGTTTGTTTCTTTCCGATGCGATTAAGCCGGATTTCAAACTTATCAAGCCACTGTTTATATGCATTATCGGGTCTGGAACTCAATTGGAGCTCTTGTCACTATGTTCCACTGCCAACCTTTTCTCCGATGCGATTGGGTGAGGGTCCCACTTTATATTACTTCCTTTCCATTGATCATAACGCGCTCCACTTAAATATATATATTAATGTATATGCCTTGGACCATTGCAAAATATGAAATGCACGACATTTAAATGTATTGTGAAGGATATATATATATATGTATCCTCCAGTGGGTTAGGCGATTCCCGGAATAATGTTTGTATAAATATGTAACGCCCATCAGGTAATGATTCTTGGAATATTATATATCTGTCCTCCGGGTTGGGCGATTCTCGGAATTATAATGGCTCTACCTCTGCCTCTGTCTCTGCTGCTTCTGTCGCTCTACCTCTGCCTCTGCTTCCTCTGTTTGCTTCTTTGCTGCCTTCATTGTCTATATTTGTCTCCTTGTAACTCTTCCTGTCTCTGCATCTGCTACCTCCTTTTCCATCAATGACAACATTTCCAATAGTCTCCCCCTTTGGCATTGATGGAAATACATTTTCTCTGTTTGCCTGCTCTTTCTCCTGTTGTTTGCTCTTCCTCCCCCTTTGAAATCAATGGCAAAGGGTTGCTTTATGAATTTCCTCTCTCTGAGTTATGTTTAGACCCTCTTCTGCTGACTTTGTACCATGCTGCTCCATAGTGATGTATAAGACTTGTTGAGAGAACTCTTTGAGGATTATCGAATTTGAATATACACTATAAATTGATACAGTTCTTTCACTTGTACAGAGCTAAAAGTGAGAATAATGATACTTCATAGAATACATTGGATCGGCTTTATCTAGTCAGAGATGTATGATTGTATTCAGCAACTAAAATGCTGAGAGGCTTCAAATGATAATCACTACTTGTTTTTATGTTTCAGATTCTTAATATAATGTTTCAGAACTGATCCTTTTGCTTTGTAATTGAACTTTTGATGCTTGAATAATGCAGATAGCTTTAGGATAATAACTTGGTGTTCTTTTGCCTTAATCCTTTGATCCTGAGGACCTGATTCATGCTTTCCTTGCTGGCTTTTCTCCCCCTGAAATGATATTTTCGTTTTTGTTCTCCCCCTGAAATTGTGCTTTTCTCTTTATATCAGAGAGTAGCATCTGCAGATACTACTCCTAGTTTATCTCTCAAATATTGGAATGGTTCTCTAGCAAGAGGTTTGGTAAATATATCTACTGTCTATTCTTTTGTTGGTACATATTCCATCTTTACTATCTTCTAAGCCACTTGTTCTCGGAGGAAATGATACTTGATTGGAATATGTTTATTTTTGAATGAAGTACATGATTTTTAGATATACTTATAGCACTTGTATTATCACAATTGATTGAAATAGGTTCATCAATGCTTACCTTCATGTCTTGAAGAGTTTGCTTCATCCACATGACTTGTGTACAACATGCTGCTGTTGCTATATATTCTGCTTCAGCTGTAGACGGAGAGATGGATGTTTGTTTCTTGCTTAACCATGCCACCAGACTTTCTCCTAGATAGAAAGCACCTCCACATGTACTCTTCCTGTCATCCACACAGCTGGCCCAATATGCATCCGTGTATGCTGATAAAGTGAAGTTTTTTCTTTTAGGATACCAAAGTACATACAGTGTTGTTCCTTGTAGATATCTGAATATTCTTTTGACTGCCAGAAGATGGTTTTGTTTAGGTGCTGCTTGATATCTTCCCACTAGTCCTACTGCTAGCATGATGTCTGGTCTTGATGCTGTCAGATACAGCAGGCTTCCTATCATGGATCTGTAGATTTTTTGATCTATATCAGTAGACCCATCATCAGCACACAGCTTGCGACCTGTGGTCATGGGAGTTGACACAGGTTTGCAGTCCTCCATTTTAAACTTTTTCAGCATTTCATTTAAGTATTTTTCTTGTGAGATGAATGTACCTGTGTTCTTTTACTGAATTTGCAGTCCCAAGTAGAAACTGAGCTCTCCAATCATAGACATTTCAAACTCAGTTTTCATCTCATCAGCAAACCCTTTTGCTAGTTCATCTCTGTTGCTTCCAAACATGATGTCATCAACATATACTACAACAATTAGGAGTTCATTTTCATGGGCTTTTATGTATAGATTGCTATCTACTCCACCTATCTTAAAGCCTTGTTTTTGCAAATATTTATCCAGTCTTGAGTACCAAGGACGAGGAGCCTGTTTCAGTCCATATAGGGCCTTCTTTAGTTTTCACACATAGTCTTCTTTGTTTGTCAATGAGAAGCCTTCTGGTTGTTCCATGTAGACTTCTTCTTCTCAGTCTCCATTCAGAAATGTAGATTTTACATCCATTTGATATACTTTGAAGTTTTGATAGCATGCAAATGCCAGAAACATTCTGATAGCTTCCATTTTGGCTACAGGGGCAAATGTTTCTTCATAATCAAGTCCTTCAATTTGTGAGTATCCTTTGCAGACCAGCCTTGCTTTATTCCTGATTACTTGTCCTTGCTCATTCATTTTGTTTTTGAATACCCATTTTGAACCAATGATATTCTTCTCAATTGGTCTAGGAACTAGTTCCTAGGTATTGTTCTTCTCAATTTGGTCCAATTCTTCATTCATTGCTTTTACCCAATACTTGTCCTTGCTGGCTTCTTCAAATTTCTTTGGCTCTATTTGTGACAGCATGGCTATGTATACCTCTTCAGTTTGTTCTGTTAGCTTCCTTCTTGTTTGGACCCCTACTCTCTTGTCTCCAATGATCTGATCTTAAGGATGGTTCTTCTGAGTATATCTTGAGGGAGCTTTAGAACTCAGCTCTGTATCTTCTGTTGTCTTGCTTGTTTCCTCATCATTTTGGATTTCTTCTTCATGGTTGTCTGATGGACTATAGCAGTTTGTATTTCGTGTATTGTTTGGAAGTTCTTCATCAAATCTCACATCAATACTTTCTACTATTTTCTGAAGAGTCTTGTTGTAGCACCTGTACCCTTTACTTTTGGAAGAATATCCTAGAAAGATCCCTTCATCTGCTCTTGCATCAAATTTTCCAAGATTTTCATCATTATTCTTTATGTAACATTTTCTTCCAAAGATTCTGAAATGTTTGATTGAAGCTGGCTTTCCATGCCACAGTTCATAGGGAGTCTTGTCACTGCTTGGCCTTAAGTGAGCTTTATTAAGGATATGTACTGCTGTGTGCACTGCTTCTGCCCAGAAGGTTTGAGCAATATTCTTCTCTTGCATCATGGCTCTGGCAATTTGTTGAACAGATCTGTTTTTCCTTTCTGCTACTCCATTCTGCTGAGGTGTCCCTGCAATAGTAAATTGTTGTTTTATGCCATGTTCATTGCATAGGTCTGCAAAGTCATAATCAGTGAATTCACCTCCTCTGTCTGATCTGATGCATTTCAGCTTGCATCCTGTCTGATTTTCTGCTAATGCTTTAAATTATTTGAATTTTTCTAGAGCTTTCGATTTATTCTTGAGAAAAGCAACCCATGTCATTCTGGAGAAATCATCTATTATCAACATGAAGTAGGATTCTCCACTTGGTGTTTTAGTTCTTGCAGGTCGACACAGATCCATGTGCACAAGCTGGAGTGGTCTTCTTGTTGATAACTCATCTTTATATTTAAAGGATGTGCGAGTCTGTTTCCCCAATTGACAAGATTTGCATATGGTATTTGAAGGCCTTTTTATTTCAGGCATATCTCTAACAGCTTTCTTCTTACTCAGTCTGATGATATGGTCAAAGCTGAGATTTCCCAATCTCTTATGCCATAACCATGACTCCTCAAGTTTGCTAAGATGGCAGGCTTCATCCTCCTCTTTCACTATGTACACATTACTCTCTGTTCGGACACCTTTGAGCAGATTCTTTCTGGTTGTACTTGATCTGACTTCATAATATTGTGCTCTGAAGAGAACTTCACAGCCTTTATCACACATCTGACTGACACTTAGCAAATTTGCTTTCAGCCCATCTACATATAGTACATCTTGGGCCTTTCCTCTGCCATTGTCTATGCTGACTGAGCCTTTTCCCTTGATCTTACCTAATTTATCATTGCCAAAAGTAACATTGCCATATTCCTTTTCATCAAGAGTTATAAACTTGCTTCTGTCTCCAGTCATGTGTTTTGATCAGCCACTATCCAGGTACCACTGGCTTTGCAGGTCTTGAGCTATTAGAGCCAAGTCACATTTATTCTCCTTCCTTGTCCACTGGAGGCATCCTTTTGTTTGGTGTCTTTTGTGAGTTGATGAATCACATCCTTTCAGAGGACATTTGGAGGGCATATGTACAACTTGATTGCATATACAGCATTTGATCATAGTTTTTGCAGAATTGTGAGTATGAACAAAATTTATTTGATTCATAAACCTCCTTGAGATGTTGAACATCAATCTTTGTCCATACTTTCTACATTCAATAATTTTATGGCCAAATTCCTTACAATAAAAACAATAACCATAGAAATTATTTGCATACCTGATGTAAGGTTGTTTTCTCCATTTGTTTGTTTGAGACAGTCTCTTCACTGTTTGCATCTTTTGCAGGTTTGAATTACTCTTCCTTGCATAACAATATGTAGCAATGTGTCCCGACTTGTGGCAGACATAACAAGTGGTATTCTTCATGGGAGGGAACAATCTCCCTTGATGGCTTCCAAATTTGACATACTCAGGGGCATATGATTCTTTTTCTATCATTTTAGTATTTATTGCATTCTTTGTTACTAGAGATTCCTTCTGATCTCTGTCATCCTTATTACATGTTTCTTCTTTTGTAGAAATTTACTGGGCTGCTTCACCAGTCTTCTTTGCTTTTACAAAAATTATATTTTTGTTTTCCTTTTCTTTGCCTTTACTCGATTCTCCTTCATAGCCTATTCCTGTTTTTATCATTGGGGATCTTTGAGCAACCAGAATTTCATTCAACTTAATAGAGCTTGTTGTTTGAGAAGAGTTTATAACCACTTTCCTTTGAGCATTTTCTAGGTTCTTCCTGAGGCATACTACTTCTTCTTCTAGTTTCTCTTGTTCTAGGGTTTTATCCTTGATTTGCTGAAGTAACATGTCTTCTATCTTCTTAGCTTATTCAAGCTCTACCTTCAGCTGCATGAGGACTTCTGAGTTTTGTTCTTCTCTTACATACTTGAGAAGAATATCCTTTTGTTTTCTGCACTTTAGTTTGATTCTGTCAATCTCCTCCAGTGCACTTCTTAGCTCCCCCTCAAGGTCGACTTCCCCTTCTTCTTCTTCATCTTTTAGTAGGAGTCCCTCAAGATCTTCTATGGCCATTAGAAAAAATTCAGAGGTTCCCTCTTCTCCTGAGGATTCATCTAAGTCTTCAGATGTACTACTGTTTTGTTGAGCATAGAAGGATTTTCTGTTGAATTTCTTTCCTTTCTGCCAATTCTTTGATGTGCTTTTCTCTGATTCTTGAGCTTGATTTCTTACTTTCTTGTGAGGGCACTTAGCAGCATAGTGTCCCACTCTTCCACAGATAAAGAATTTGAAGGGGAGTTTACCTTTGTATTTACCCGAGCCTCTATCCAATTTCTTGACAAACTTTGCCTCTTCTTCATCCGAGCAAGAGCATATGTATCCCTCTTCTCCTTTCTTCTTTTCTGTTTTAAAGGATGCTTCCCTCGTACTTGGATTTTTCTGTGGGAGCCTCATTTCATAGGCTGTTAGATTTCCAAGTAGCTGGTTCATGGTCAAGGTCTCCCAGTCAGTTGTTTCTTCTATTGCAGACACCTTTGGATTAAACCTGGATGGAAGAGATCTTAGAATCTTTTGCACAATTATACTTTCTAGCATTTTTTCTCCAAGAGCTTTCATATTGTTAATAATTTCTGCAGCTTTTAGGAAGAAACTGGCAATGTCTTCATCATCATTCATTTTTAAGTTTTCAAACTGGGCTATATATACTTGAAGTTTGGCAGTTTTTACTTTCTGGTCTCCTCATGTATGTTCTCAAGAGTATCCCATATTTTTTTGGAAGTGTCTTTGTGCATTACTTAAATAAACTCTGCTTCACATAATCCATTAAGGATGGCATTCATGGCTTTTGCATTAGCCACAAAATCTTGTTTTGAGTCTTTTTCTGTGTCAGTTGCCTTCGGGGCATATCCTAATTCCACAGCAGCCCAGACTTCTATTCCTAGAGACATTATGTATGTCCTCATTCTGATTTTCTACAAAGAATAATTTTCACCAGTGAAGAAAGGGGCTTTATTGGTTGAGCATACTTCTTTACTAGCCATCTTGGGAACCTAGGATCTCCTTTCAGTTGTTAGACTTGCACAAAGGAACCTGCTCTGATACCAATTGTTGAATCTTTAATTAAACTGAGAGAGGGGGGTGAATAAGTTTAATACATACATAAGCTTTTCAAAATTTTCACCAAATTTATTTACAGCTTAATTTATAAACAGTCTTAAAATGTTGCAGCCAATATTAAATTAATGTGACACCACACTTATGTTGAGAGCAGCAAGCAATTAAGAAGATTGAAAGAATCACATCAACACATAAGAAACACACACAGAGACAACAGATGTAAGTGGAAACCCATAAAGGGAGAAAACCACATCTTATTATTGTTGTGATGCAAAGGCAAGCTCCAACTCCCTCTCACCACTTTTTTTTGCAGGCACCAACCTACAGGAGGCTCCAACCTCAGTCAGCTACAACTAACAGCTATCAAGCTGCAACTTGATAGGGAAGCTCCAACTTCCTCAATTTTCAAAACTGAATGTTTGTTGATTTACCTCAGATATCAGCTCTGTTCTGTAGCTTCTCTTTCTTCTCTTCTTTTAGTCTTCTCTGCCTTACGCTTCTATACTCTTCCTTCTCTAGATTTACTCTCTCTAACCTCACCTTGCATATCCAGATGATATTATTTATAAGATTTTCTTGTGACTGTTAGCATTCCTCAAAGAATTTGTAATGGACAGCCATACCTCTTCGCTTTCTTCCTTTTCATTTATTTTTAGCTCACTCAGAAAAATGTAACTGTAGGTGCTTATTTTAATATTATAGTGGGATCTTTGTTTTTCTTCCGGAGACTTGCCAATGCATAACAACAATACAAATAAAAATATTACAATGAGAACTCCCGCTCACTCAGTCAGCCTCTTGGCTAGCTGCGCATTTGTCTTTTCTTTGACTGTGTTTGTCTTTCATGTCCTCTACTGTGGTGTAACTGTTGCATACATGTAACTATGCCTTTTATATTAGCTGACTGTAAATCTGGACAAATTCCAACCCTTTTCATGCCACGAGTGTCTTGTTGATGTGGCGAGTTCCGCAGGCCGGAACATACATATATCACAATTATATTACATTAATAATCGCCCTCCCCTTAAGCTGAGGCCCGTGGGTCTACAGACCACGCGGCTTATCGCAATAGCGTTATATATATATATATGACAACGCCTTTTAACATATATATATAACCCAACTTTGTCTCTTGGCTTAATTATAAGATGATTTAATCATATAATCTACCCTTTTAATACACCTTAACATACTCTCGGCGCATACAATAAAGTCTGTTTTAAAACATATAAAACTCCTTTAGGGCCCACTTGTGATGCTTTCCGATGCATTGACTTTCCCCTGATTGTGATTCATCGCTCCTACTCTGATTGCGATTGATCGCAATCGCAACTTCAAATACTCTGTTGCGATTGAGTCACTTTTAAGTTCTTCCGGTTGCGATTAATCGCAATCGCAACTTGCGTTTGCATGTTCTGATGCCCTTCTCTAACTCCGATGTGATTGGTCACTGTTCATTGATATTTGCCGATGCAATTAGTTTAACTCCGCCAGCGATCTCCAATTGCGATTGATTGCTCCTGCTCCGATTGCGATTGATCGCAATCGCAACTTCATATACTCCGATGCGATTGAGTCAGTTTTAAGTTCTTCCAATTGCGATTAATCGCAATCACAACTTGCATTTCATGTTCCGATGCCCTTCTCTAACTCCGATGCGATTGGAACATGGAACTGAAAAAATTTATTAGTCATAATTTATAAGCCCATCGGGTCTGGGCTTCAATCGCAATCGCAAGTTTTTGGTTGGATGTTCCGATTGGCCCATACTGCGATGCTTCGATGCGATTAGGCCGGAATTCAAATATGTATTAACCACCGTTTATAAACCCATCGGGTTCGAACTCTTAATCGCAATCACAAGTCTTTTAATATGTGTTTCGATGGTTTGTTTCTTTCCGATGCGATTAAGCCGGATTTCAAACTTATCAAGCCACTGTTTATATGCCTTATCGGGTTCGGAACTCAATCGGAGCTCTTGTCACTATGTTCCGCTGCCAACCTTTTCTCCGATGTGATTGGGTGAGGGTCCCACTTTATATTACTTCCTTTCCATTGATCGTAACGCGCTCCACTTAAATATATATATATTAATGTATATGCCTTGGACCATTGCAAAATATAAAATGCGCGGCATTTAAATGTATTTTGATGGATATATATATATATATATATATATATATATATATATATATATATATATATATATATATATATATATATATATATATGTATCCTCGGTGAGGTGGCGATTCTAGAATAATGTTTGAATAAATATGTAACGCCCATCGGAGTATGATTCTCGGAATATTATATATCTTGTCCTCACGGTTGGGCGATTCTCGGAATTATAACGCTCTACCTCTCTACCTCTGTCTCTATGCCTTCGTCGCTCGCCTCTACCTTTGCTTCCCTCTTGTTTGCTTCTTTGTTGCCTTCATTGTACTTCTTTGTCTACTTATGCTTCATGATGTCTACGCATCTGCTACCTCCTTTGCCATCGTGACATTTCCAACGGGGGGCACACTTTTCCCTATATCGCCCATGCAATATAGGAGAAAACCACTTTTAGTCGTACAAACCTAATTTGTACGACCCCGGCGTCTGGCTTGGAAAAATCAAAATGCAGGACGTCATGAGAGTTACCTTGGCATAGTATCGCTAATCCCCGGTACACAGGCTGACCGCAACGGCAAGAAAGGCTCTGCTACCACCTCTGATCTCCCAAACTCAGCAAGTACAAATGAATAGGATTAGGGCCATAATCCCTTATTTATCGCCCTTTTCCAGAACTTCGAAGGTCCATAACAGGAGATCAGAAGGTTCATTCTACAAACCGTAAGTTGCACCATAATTAGTATACCATGACGAACGAAAGCAATGCCCCACATTCACTTTCCAAAGAAATATTTTTTCAAGCACCGGCAGGTATGCACCCTTCCATCTTCCTTTCCAAAATTCATGTTTTTCAAATAATATTGAATGAAAAGAAGATGCTTTCACTTGCGGTAGTTGTTTTTGCAGGAAGAACCCGCAAACCATTCACAACAATCACCACCAAAAGTTCCGGAGCAGGTATCATTCTACCCTCAGCATGATAGAGTCCTAGAAACTTTTCATATCCTGACATCATTTCTCCAGAAATAAAACCTAGGGTCCTCACACCCGACCACGTTTATCATCACCTCACCCTACATATGATAAACGTCCTCGATGGTCGGTAGAGCCTCCCCTCCATGGCGATCGTCATCTCAAGTAGACCATACATCACTCCACAAAGTGATGCCATGGCCATACCATTGTAGTCCGGGAAGCACCTCATGCCCATTCATATATCATGCATAAGGTCAAGTTCACCATTCCAACTCAACCCCCTTCCCGGATGACCGGGTTGTACAAGTAGAATGAAAGCGCTCCTCCGTGCACCGCATTTGGCCCACCATACCTCCATCAGCATTAATCCATCTGCAACATCTTCCGCTTCATCAACCCCACACATGAGACCAGCCAATGGGACCCCTACCCCTAGCAAAACACCGTCCTCACACCATCAAGTGAGCGACCCTCTTTCCATGTTTTGGGGTACCCGTATTTGTGTTTTGTACAAACCAAACCCCATTATTTTTGTTGGCAATATGATGCTGAGTGTTGTCCTTGATGGCAACCCACTTGATGAAGATGATGGCAACCTACTTGATGAAGTTGTCCCTGATGGAATATGTATTGATGAACTCGTTAAATGATGTAAATCTGATGTATATACAATGAGAACAGAAGGTATTGATGGAAGGAATGTCAGTATGTGCTAAAACATGATGAAAAGAGTATGTCTCAAGGAATACGCGGATTTGTCTAGACAAAGTAGCGTATGCACGCGGGAAATAATGTTCCAAGTCGCGTATGGGAAAAAGCACTCTAAATATGTAAAACCGGGGGTAACCACCATGGTATTGACCCATTGTATTGAGTAATGACTCGTCTATGTGACCCCGCCCAGGAATACCATCGAAAGTAATGTGGTTTTGGCTCATGGTATTGAAAAAGGGTAAACCTATATAAGGAGAAGAAAATCATTGTGCGAAGCGTGTGAAAAGAAGTACGACTTGAATGAATACTTCTCTACGGAAAGCATATCTGAATGGAAAGGGTTACGATTGAATGAAAGATTTGAATGTATGATGCACCAATGAAGAAATGATGAAGAAGGGAATCTAGATACGGAATGTATTTGTATACGCTAGATGCAGTACATGGAATGATTAGATGCGAGATAGAGCAAACATCTTGTTTGAAGTAAAGGGTAAATCTGAGTGATGTATACGATACCGAAGAATTGCAATGACCTAAATGTCTGAAGAACTATACGCTAGTTCGCCGCAGAGTAAGCACGTATATACGTGGGTTTGCTGAACAGAAAGCGCGTATGGGCAGTAAAATTAGCTTTGTAATATGTACATAAGTATACGCGGGTTTGTATGGTCGAAGGCGCGTATATACACAGGATCAGTGAAAGGAAAGCGCGTATGAAGATTAGGGTTTGCTGAAGTATGAAATATCAAATGTCTGATCTGTTCTGCTGTGTTACTGCTATCTGTTGATGATGTATGATTGAGATCAAATGTATGGAGTGGGTCCAGTATGAAAATATGATGAAACGTGGCCTACAAGTTGTGTTCTAAAGGAAGCTTTGGATCCAGTGTGAAAATTGATGAAACGTGGTCCATGGTGGTGCTGAGGGTTGTAGCCTTCAGTCAGGGGGTTGTAGCTCCCTTCCAGGTGAGGCTGGTAAACGATATCAGGGGGTTGTAGCTCCCTTCCAGGTGAGGCTGGTAAACGAGATCAGGGGGTCGTAGCTCCCTTCCAGGAGAGGCTAGTAAACGAGAGCAGGGGGTCGTAGCTCCCTTCCAGGAGAGGCTAGTAAACGAGCGCAGGTGGGTGCCTGCGTGCTGGTAGGAGGCTGTGCCAGCACATATGTTGTAAGATATTTTCTCTATAATAAAATATTGAAGGCTGAGACAACGGCAGCAGTGGTTTTCTCCCGACTTGAGTTTCCACCTAAAATCCTGGTTTTCATGTGTGTTTCTTATGAGTGATGATTTATTCTGTTCTCAATGCACATGTTTACAGTTTATTGAACATATAATGAATGAATGATGGAATGATATAAGTGAAGAATTAATGGCATAACAAGATCTCTGTGTATATGCGAGTTTTATGAAGGATATCCGCGTGTATATGCTAGTTAGCTTCAACAAAGTAGCGTATGGGTTTTAGTGAATGGAAAAGTAAAAAATTTTGATTAAGTCCTAAATACTGATTCACCCCCCCCCTCTCAGTATTTTTCCCAGCAATTTTATTATTTTTGTACAAAAAACACAAATAATGCCCTTCGCCTCTTCGCCCTCATATTGCACTTTTTCTACCATGGTAGCAGTCCCCCATCTCCCTTGGTCGAAGTATTTCATACCCTCCATGCACGCACCATTACGACAATCATAGCTGGTTCATACCCGCCCTGGAGGTCCTACCGACTCCAGGGATTTTTTCCTTTAGAAGATACCTATGACTGCCGCCAAGCTGCTCAAATATACTTCGACCCATTATGGTTTGGTTAAGGCTTCCTTTTTGTCAACATCAACACCTCTTTTCTAGAAAGGAAGTGATACCTTGGATGACCCCTCCCCATGCAAAGGGGTATCCTCGGGTGGCACTATGGGAGACATCATTATCCATAGATGTCATCGATCCTCTTGACATTTGACTACAGCAAAAGCTTTCATGTCACAATGGTATCGTACCTTACAACCATTGCATTTTGATCAAGATCCATTGAAGACCTGTGCCTTTATAAGCATCTTTGACAAAAATTCTTACATGGAAGGTCCCAGCTAGTACATATGTGTACATTGCATAGTAATCTACCATACCAATATTACACATATGGGTACCACATTCCACCTATCTTCAAAGAAAAAACGCCCCTATGGGCGTCAGCAGTCGTCGTCAACAACCACCAACATCACTACCATAGTAGTGACACTGACAGCACATGTATCTATCAACTTTGTTTAACTAGCCATAGCATCATGAGCATGGGACATGCCCGCCTCGTTGAAAGTTTGCAAATATGTTGTATATTTTTTCTACTTGCAGGGGGTCCCCTAGGCAGTGGTTATCTCGGACCCGGTGCAGGATGTTGTCCTTCTACACACATGCCTCGCTCTCTCTCTCTCTCTCTCTCTCTCTATGTATGATACAGAAAATAAACTATAATGTATTTTGGCTATACAGTTCTTCCTAGACCTCACACATTAGGGGGGAAATGTTAACAATGGAAAATTGTACAGCAGAAAATGACATTAAGTAATGTCAAGCCCAAGAATTTACAGGACAAGGATACATTATGGAATCAAAAATATTAAGAATCTCTAAGGTTTGGAGCAATTCAAGATTGAACTAGTCATAAATGCCCGAATGCATGCTTTTTCCTTCGAGAAGAGCACCTTCTACGTGCACTAGAGCCCGATAAGCACGCATTCCTGGAAATGGAAAAAATTCCCTTTCCGGGACCACAAGTAGGAAAATGATAGTTTCTCCTTATGTGAAAGCTGCCTAAGGACAGCACCAGTGCCTCCTTAGGCCTTGTGTGAGCACACAAAATCATATTTCAGCCTAGAATGGAACATTTCCCCTCCCTTGGGTCACTATCCACCATGTACCAAGGGAGGGAAGGAGGCTTGAAAGCTCAACTATATAAACCCTCAAAGAGATGAACAATGGGTGAGCACAAGGTTATGCTGCCCAAAGTTTCCCAAGCAACACCAGTGATTTGTGTGAACCAAGGAGCAGGAGCTGAAGAAAAGGACTCAATTGTTGGACACCCAAAAATTTCATTCCATTGCATCATAGAGAGAGATTTGAATTGCGTCATAAGGCAGAACTTGAAGGACAAACATCCGTGCGTCAGGTCCTAGAGCCTCTGCCTAGGCCCTTCGGCAAGTGGGTAAGATTTGTATTCATTCCAACCATTCAATGAGAAGAATGCCATCGAGCCATTGTTTACCTTGTTATTGTTTGGAACTCTCTATTTAGCTTCTTTTTGTGTTTTTAGTTTTACTTTTTAACAGAGAATACTTAAGTGTATTACTTCATTTTTTAGTCTTATACTTCTGAGCTCCCCCTAGATACTGCCTGTTACTTATGGTTTAGAGAAAAGACCACATTCTCTAGATGCATGTGATTTTGTACACCCATGTGTCGAATCCACCACAACAATGAGCACTTGGCTTTTAATGAGGACAGGATCATTGATGATGCCATTACTGAAGGAGGGGAAGTACTACAGCTCTCACCCTATCAGTTGCTCGAGGACAAGCAACATTTTGGAGGGGAGGACTGTAATATTCCTACTTAGCCTAAGCTAAGAGGAATATACATTTTTGTTTTACTTTCTATTGCATGAATAAATGAATTAAGGAGGACATGTAAAACTCCTAAAAATACTAAATAAAGCAATGCCGATGTGAACAAGGATAAATCAGGTCCATGTAAATAAATCACTTGCAGGTGTGAAAGGGGTTTGAGCTCTGAGACTGGGTCAACCTTGACCAAATCTATAGTGCTGTCTAGATTCACTATACCTCATAAAGGGACAGTCCACTTCTTGAAGGAGGCCCCTCATATGAAAGAAGCTAACTCATCAAGGTGGTTTAGGGTTTGAAAAGGCTCTCATCTTATAAAAGCAAGGGGAAGGCAGCAAGAGAAGGTTGTTGATTGATTATATTTCTGAGTATATTCTCTATTTAGACAAATACTATTCCCTGTTGTTTAGATACTATTCCTTGTTGATTAGTGGAGAATTGTGCTGCTTAGCACTTGGAGTTCCTATGCAGGGATTTAACCTCTTTCATTGAGGATTCTTGGAGTATTTTCTGATTTGATCCACTATCAGGGTTTGGGCCAAACTCTACTTCCAACTGTAACGCAGATCTAGTGAGGGTTTTCTTGTGTTGAGATTGCAACAAGATGATGAGATTAGTGAAAAGAGTCGCCTTCACTAAGTGGGCCCGCACTCTATTTTTGGCGGAAAGTCTATTTTTAGACTATGTCTATTTTTAGACTATGTATATTTTTAGACATGTCAATCATATTATATGAGTTGCAGGATGCTATTTGTGGATGGTTGGTCAATTTGGAAAATAGATGGACTTATATTTTTAGACATATTGGGCAGAATCTATTTTTAGATTGCCAGTCTAAAAATAGATATGTTGAATATTATTAGCTCTTAATAATATTTGGACTCTAAACATTATCTTATTCTCTTGGAGCACTTCAGTTAAGTGCACAGATGTGGCACAGGATCTGATAGAAGTAATTACGCTATTCCTGAGGGTTAATTGGAGCTATTGCATGGAGAATTCAGTTAGAACTCATGCGACAGAGTTTGGTGGAATTGTATAAGTAGTTGGTGGAGTTGTGCTCAGTTGAACTCAGTTAGACACAGTTGAGCTAGTTGTATCTAGTCTAACTAATTGATACACTAGTGAGAGTGGTGTGAATTAATTATTAATTAATTCACTAATTAATAACTCATTAATCAACTGAAGAATACATCAGTTAACTACAGTGCATGGACAGTTTTAGTGGAGACCAGTGGAGAGGTAGGGAAAGAGCAAGTGTGACTATAAGTTGTGACTATAATGTTGCATGAGTTTGCACCACACATTTATGGAGATTCCAATGAGGATTGCGCAATGAAAGCCAGGTGGATTCGAGTTCATTCAGAGCCATTTTTTAGTATGGATTGCACAGTAGAGGTAGGCTAGCAGGTGGCAGAGATCGATGCATCGATTTGCAAGATCAGGACCCGATTAGTGTGTAGCGATTGTATTGTACTGAGAGCTTGATATGATCAGCTTTGTATGAGGATTATTACATGATCTCTATGACATATATTATATACATATAGTTTGGGTTTTCAGCTTTAAGCTTTCCCGTTAAAACACTGTGTTCATATGTGTGAATTTTTATGGTTTCAATGTGTGCATGCAATTGATTTAATTTCTGCATATTATGATCAATAGTAGAAGAGATTATGTATTGTGCATGAAGTTAAAATAGTGTGTGATAAAGAGAAAATTGGATTTAAAATGAATTATTTATATAATTTCTACATGGTATCAGAGGTATATTGATCATTGGAGCAATTGCAAATTATTGAAGCGGTTGAGTTTTGTGCTGGTGGAATTCGAATTTGCAGTAGCGTTTTCTTGGTGTCGAAGTTGAGATGTCTTTCAATGCATTGTGATTGGAGTATGCCCTTGAGGTCAGCTCTAATTATATTGCATGGAAGGATAGGATGGAGGCAGTGCTAGAGGATAATGAGTTGAAGCAGTTCATAGATGCAGAAATTCCAAAACCTGCTTCTAACGATGCTGCCGCACTTGACGTATGGAAAAAGAAGATAGAAAAATGTCGAAGGATTCTATTGGAAGGTGTGAAGGACCACATAGTGTCCAGCCTTCATGGTAAAGCTTCTCCATTCTTGATGTGGAAAGCTTTGAAAAACCTGTTCCAAAGCAAGAGCAACTAGAGGAATTTGGTGCTTAAAGATAAACTCAAGAAAATAAAATGGAGAAGGGTGAAAATATACCCAAGTACCTCACGAAGTTTATCCAGTGCAGGGATGAGCTGGGATGTGTGGGGGTTACTGTAGATGAATATGACTTGGTGAGCTTGGCTCTCCTTGGGCTTTTGAAGAGTTGGCATTCCTATGAGGACTCTTTCAATGGTCGGGAGAAACTGCCAAGATGGGAGCGAATTTGGTTGGATCTTGTGCAAGAGGAGATAAGGCAGAGTACCAGGGATGGATCTTCATCGAAGAATGACGATGAATAAAATTGCGCTTTAGCTGCCAAAGAAAGGAAGGGGAAGGGAAAGAAAAATTCTTCTCAATTCGATGCGAAAGGCAAGAAGCAAGACATGTCCAAGGTGATGTGCTTTCACTGTCACCAACACCGACATTACACCACTAATTGTCCACAGAGGAAGAAAAATAAGCAAGCTGCTGGATCTGCAGCTGGAGAGGCCTTAGCCTCGCAGTTTGAGCTAGATTTTTGCTAATCGCATGCTTGGTTTCAAGTGTGATGGGATCAGTCATTAGGGGAATTTTGAGGTCTAAAATGGGCCTCATAAGAAAAATGTACAACAAAAATAAACTTTATAACAACCAATAGGATTCAAGATGATGATGTCATCCATAATGGATGATTCACCATTTTTGGAGTTAAAAAGTAAAAATATTAAAAAATAATAAAATAATAAAACTACTTTTTCAACTCGTATTTTAAACTTATCTCCCAAAATTTTTACTCAAATTTCGAGCGGGAGTACTCGTTGGATGCGGAATTTAATTCCTCATCCAAGGAGTACCCATGTTGCATACTTTCGATGAACTCTTCTACACGAAAATGAGAAATACATAAAAAACGTGATTGTAATCACGTTTTTTTATGTATTTCTCATTTTTCGTGTAGTAGGACCCATCGAAAGTATGCAACATGGGTACTCCTTGGATGAGGAATTAAATTCTGCATCCAATGAGTACTCCCGCTCGAAATTTGAGTAAAAAATTTGGGAGATAAGTTGAAAATATGAGTTGAAAAAGTAGTTTTTTCATTTTTCCCTCTAAAATTTGATGATGTCATCAAATTTTATTCGATTTTTTCCACTATTATTTTATAATTTCTTTAGGAGGCCCATTTTAGACCTCAAAATTCCCCTAATGGTGGTTTCTTGACAGTGGTGTGTCTTTCCATATGACCAGAGACAAATATTTGTTTACTGATCTAGATGAGAAGGATCTTGGAGTGCACATCGAGATGGGCAATGATGGTAGATATAGTGCGACTGGTATCGCGACAATTTCCTTTGAGAGAGAGTTTGGCAAACCTTTCATATTGAAGGATGGCATGCACGTTCCAGGATTGAAGAAGAATCTTATCTCTGTGGCTATGTTGGAAGACAAGGGATATGATGTTATCTTTAGTGAGGGAAAATCTTTCCTGCGCAGTAAGGCAACTGGTGAAACCTAGAGGATAGGGGTTTGAGTTAAGAACCTTTATCAATTGTATGTAGATGGTTGCGCAACAATGGTAGGTAAAGTAGAAGGAGTGGTGAGCCGGGATGAGGGCGAATTGTGGCATGGGAGATTGGGCCATCTTTACCATGGCGCTTTGAAAATTTTGCAGAAGATTTCTACCGAGCTTCCCAAAGGTACACTTGCACAGTCAGATCAGTGCAAGAGATGTACTTTGGGAAAATTTGTGAAAGCCACCTTTCATGGAAAGGATAGTCACGCCATGACGATCCTTGAGAGAATTCACACAGACGTGTGTGGACCTTTCTCAGTAGCTTCGACAGCAAAGCACAGGTATTATGTGATATTTTTTGATGAATTTTCTCGTAAGTGCTGGATCTTATTCATGCAAAAGAAGAGCGATAAATTCTCAAAGTTTTGTGAGTTCAAGGCACTGGTGGATAAAGATTCGGGGAAGTAGGTGAAGTCTCTTAGGATCGATAATGGTGGTGAATTCATCTCTGGAGAATTCAAAGACTTTTGCAACACAGAAGGAATTTGAAGAGAGCTCATAGTGCCTCATAACCCACAGCAGAATGGGGTCGTAGAGCGAAAGAACAGAATGATCGTGGGTTTTGCACGGGCGATGTTGCATGATCAGGGCCTTCCCATACACTTATGGGCTGAAGCTTGTAACACTGTGTTTTATGTGCAAAACCATTGTCCTCATAGAGTACTTGGCATGAGTACACCCGAAGAGGTGTTTTCTAATAAGAAGCCTGATATTTCTCATTTGAAGATTTTTGGCTCACCTATTTACATTCATGTGATGAAGGATCCCAGGAAGAAGCTGGAGCCGACCACAGAGGTTGGGATATTTGTGGGGTACACAGAAACACCCCACAACTATCGTGTGTATTTTCCAGAAAGTCGAAAGACTGTTGTGTGACGGGATATCAAATTTCATGAGGAGAAAGCCATGAAGTGTTCGCTTGAGAGGGAGCTACACTTGCATGCAGATGAGGAGCTATTAGTTCCTAAGGATGAGCCTCAGGATGTGGATCAGCCACAAGAGGAGGTTCATGGAGTGGAAGAAACCACTCATGCAGCGCCAAACATCAGAGGGAAGAAGCGCACTACAGAAGCTAAGCGATTGAATCTTGATCCAGAGAAGATTGTAGGAGCACCTACATCACAACGCAGACAGAGATAGTCACCTGACCGATATATTGGATACATGGCTTTGATGAGAAAGTATATCATGACAGAACCATATTCTTTTGAAGAAGCTATGGAGGACCCTGCATGGGTAGATGCCATGGTGGAAGAGTATGATTCAATTGTCAGAAATAGTGCATGGGAGATTGTCCCAAGGCCAGAAAGGAAATCAGTGGTAGGTTCGAGATGGATCTACAGAGTGAAGAAAGCTGCTGACGGGAGTGTTGAGAAGTACAAGGCAATATTTGTTGCCCGAGGCTTCTCATAGACCGAGGGGATCGACTATGAAGAAACCTTTGCACCTGTCGCAAGGTATTCTTCCATACGGAGCATCCTAGCTCCCTCAGCGCAGATGGGTTGGCACATTCATCAGATGGATGTGAAGACTACTTTCCTCAATAGAGTTATTAAGGAGGAGTTGTACATAGAGCAGCCCGAAGGTTTCGAGATCTTCAGCAACGAGTCGCATGTGTGCAGGCTCAAAAGAGCGATGTATGGGTTGAAACAAGCACCTCATGCTTGGTACACACGGATATATAGTTATTTCACCGGTCTTGGATTCACCAAGAGTGAGGCGGATCCGAACCTATACTAGATTGTGGTGGAGGGTAAGTTGTTGATTATTGTACTTTATGTAGATGATTTGATTTTGATGGTTGATGAACAGTTGATACTTTCATGTAAGGTTGATCTTGCAAAGGAGTTTGAGATGAAGGACTTGGGCCTCCTTCATTATTTCTTGGGATTGGAAATTTGGCAGTGCAGTGATGGATTGTTTATGTCTTAAGGAAAGTATGCCAGGAAGATACTGGAGAAGTTCAACATGCAAGGCTGCAAGCCTATCGACACTCCTCTTCCTGGTAGTTGGAGGAAAGAGGATGCTACATCGGCAGAGGTAGTGGATGCCATTGTTTACCGACAGTTGGTTGGTTCTCTGATGTATCTAGTCAATACATGACTGGACATATGTTATGTTATTAACCAGCTTTCACAAGATGTGGTTAAGCCTACCAATCTCTTTTGTAAGGTGGGGAAACATGTATTTAGATATCTTAGAGGCACATCGAGATATGGATTATGGTACGGACAGTCGAATGAGGTGAAGCTGCATGGCTTCACGGATGCAGATTGGGCAGGGAGCCCTATGGACAGAAAGAGAACATCTGGAGGGATATTTGGTATCGGTTCTACATCAGTTTCTTGGTACAACAGGAAATAGAGATCTGTGGCACTCAGTTCAGCGGAGGCCAAGTACATGGGAGCAAGTTTGGTTGCATGCGAGGCTATATGGATGAGGAAGATGTGTTATATTTGCGAACATTTTGATGTGTTATATTTGCATTTATTTACACTTTTAATTATTATATTTCATGTTATCATAGCCATTGAGATTACATATCTGTGTTCAAGAATTTGTTTTTATTTTTAAAAGGTAATAAACACTCTTTGAATGGTAGATGGAGGTAAATGCCTTAAATGCACTCATGAATATGTTTGTTTCATATTGTCTCTCTTCACCTTTTATTCTAGTTTTTAGTGCATTGAAATCTTATTATGTTTAATACCAATGTATTGAATACTCATCTTCTTCATTTGCCCCATTATACTATAATTCCAAATTCTCCCTGCACAGTTGTGAATGGCCTTGTTGAATGTTATATCTCGTCCTTCTTGACGTGTAGTTCATGACCATATAGTGTATTATTATATGAATTAAAAGTAGAGAAGGTTCTGAACCATCCAATATAAATCTTTAATGTGAAGAGTTGGGTCCTATTAAGTAAATATCAAGACCCTATTAAGATTTCCTAGGCACTAGTCTACTCATCAACCTAGAGGTTGTCTTTATCAGCTACAACATAGCGCTTATGGTCTGATATGGTGCAGGAGAAACTAATGTGGAATACCATAGAAGATACTTCATCCAAGTACAAGGATGAAGAAAAATTTTCTTTTGCAAGAAAGGAAAATAAGGAAAAATGGAATAAATTCCAATCCAAAATAGAATCCAGTCAAGGGGGTAAGAATAAAGACTTGTCTAGAATCAAGTGCTTGCACTCTCATGAATTTGGAAATTATGCCACGAAGTGTAGACACAAGAAGGCAAGCAAGAATAACTTAGGAGGAATGGCAGGTGAATCTGTGACTTCATAGTTCGAACTTGACTTCACCCTCATTGCATGCATGGAAATCACAGTGATGGGAAGTGTGTGGTACCTGGATAGTGGTGCCTCGTTCCACATGACGAGGAAAAAATAATTTTTCAATGACTTGGAGGAGAGATATCTCCAAATGCATGTTCATATGGGAGATGATGGAAGGTATAACATGACCAGTATTGGTACAGTCACATTTCAGAGGGATTCGGGCTCCCCTCTTAGGCTCAAGGATGTGATGTTTGTTTCGGGTCTAAAGAAGAATCTTATCTTTGTTGTAGTTTTGGAATATCATGGCTATGATGTGATATTTAGAAAAGGAAAGGAAGTACTAAGACACATAGCCACAGGACATATGAATCATATCGGGGTTCAGGTAAAGAACTTTTACAATCTAGATGTGTAGGGTTGTGTTGCATTGAGCACAAAGAAGAGAAGGTGTAGATTCATGATGTCAGTGACCTATGGCATGGAATACTTGGTGAAGTACATCATGGAGCATTGAATATAATGTATTAGATAACCAAGGGCCTACCCAAAGGAGCATTGGAGCAGTAGGATATATGAAAAGGGTGTACTTTGGGGAAGTACAAAAAACCCACCTTCCATGATCGAGACAACAAGGTGCATGCAGTCGTATAAAGGATTAGATATGATGTATGTGGACCTCGCTCAACATCCTCCGCTTCCAAGCACCGAAATTATGTTATCATTGTATATGATTTCTCACAAAAGTGTTGGATCTACTTCATGCATATTAAATACCAGACATTATCCAAGTTTGTTGAATTCAAAGCACTTGTTGAGAAAGAAACTTGCAAGAAGGTAATGGCTCTCAAAAGAAATAATGGAGGTGAGTATGTGTCAAATGATTTTAAAAATTTATGTGCAAGGGAAAGCATTCAATGATAATTTACAACACCCCAAAACCCACAGTAGAATGAAGTGGCTGGGAGAAATAATTGTAACATTGTGGAAGAAATGAGGGTAATGTTGCGTGACCAAGGCCTACCTCTACACTTATGGGATCAAGCAGGAAACGCAACAATATATTTGTATAACTGAAGTCCTCATCGTATTTTTAGGCATGATTACACTATAGGAGGGTTTATCATGGATGAATCCATATGTATCTCACCTTAGGATATTTAGAACCTCTATATACTTTCATGTATCCAAATATGCCATGAAGAAGCTATAGCAGAAAGTAAAGTTGTGATATTTTTTGGGTAAAAAGAAACACCCCACAACTATTGTGTGTAATTTCCATCCCTTATAATCACAATGGTGCAAAGGGATGTAAAATTTGATGAGGAGAAAGCAAAATGTTGCTCTCTTGAGAGGGAGATTCATATCCCACTAGATGAGGAAATTTTTTCTACAAAGGAGGGACCTCAATAAGATGCGAAGAAACCACAAGTTGAGGAGCAAAGAGTGGAGAAAACCACTCAAGAAGAACTATCCAAATAAGGTTGGAAAGGGACGAGAAAATCTGATATACTTGTGCAGGATGCAAGGGAGAACATGGGTCCTCCCTCAAATCGGCACAGGAAGAGGTCACTGGATCGGTACACTGGCTACATGGATATAATGGCTAAGCTTGTAGATAGAGCCATCCTCATTCAAGGAATTAGTAGAGAAACATGTATGGGTTGATGTTATGGCAAAGGAATATGATTCCATTGTCAGAAACAGTGTTTGGGAAGTAGTGCCAAAATCAGTAGGTAAATCAATGGTAAGTTCGAGAAGGCTTCACAAGGTAAAGCATGCAATAGATGGAAGAATAGAGAAGGATAAGGCCAGATTTGTTTGCAAGGGGTACTCTCAGGTTAAAGGGATTGACTGTGAGGATACCTTTTCTCCTGTGGCAAGCTACTCATCCATCAAATCAATTCATTCTCTGGCTGCACAGATGGGGTCAAAGATCCACTAGATGGATGTGACGACAACATTCGTCAATGGAGTTATTGAGGAGGAGGTGTACATCGAGAAAACACAAGTTTTTGATACCTTTTACTGTGATACACATGTGTGAATAATTAATCAAGTGTTTTATGCATTGAATCAAGCACTCCGTGCTTGGTACACTAGGATCAACAACTATATCACTAGTTTGTGCTTCACCAAAAGTGAAGTGAATACAGACCTTTGTCATATTTTTTTAGAAGTTAAATTATTGATTATTTTATTATATTTTGATGACTTGATTTTAAACGGTGATGAACAACTGATCATACATTGCAAGGAGGACCTTGTAAGAGAGTTTTAAATGAAGGACATGGGTCAAATGCACTATTTCATTGGTTGTAAGTATTTCAAGAAGAAGGGGAATTGCTTGTCTATCAGGGAAAGTATTCCAACGAGATACTTTAGAAGTTCCACATGTAGAATTGGAAATCCATGGAGACACTTATAGAGACCAACTAGAGGAAGGATTATGCCATTTCAAGTGAGGAATTGGATGTGACTATTTACTGGAAGTTGGTGGGTTCACTCATCTATCTTGTGAACACACAACCAGTCATATCCTATGTAGTCAATGGGTTGAGACAAGCTATGGTTCGACCAACCAAATTATTTTGGATAGAAGCTAAGCATGTTCTATGGTACCTCAGAGGCACTACTCCGTTTGGACTTTGGTATAGACAGACATAGGGGGTGAATTTATGTGGCTTCATAGATGCATATCGGGCAGGGATTCCATGAGATTGGAAGATTACATCAGGAGTAATTTTCAGTGTTGGGTTCGTAGCTATTTCTTGGTACATTAGGAGGAAAATATATGTGGCACTCCGATTAGAAGAATAATTATACATTATTTTTCAGTTAAGCAACATGTGAGGAAATATGGATGAGAAAGATTCTTGTTCATTATTTGGTCAAATAATGGAAACAACTGTGATTTACTATGATAATCCGAGTTGTATCAATCTCCCTGAAATTGTTTTTTTCATGATCGATCAAAGAAAATAGATATCTGGAATCACCATATATGATATTGTGTGCATCGGCTGATAATGTTGTTGAAATAAATTACAATAGAGGAACAAGATGAAAAAACTTGGACAAAGGCTTTTTCAAGAGGAAAATTTGATTTCCATAGAGGAAGGATCTTGGTGACAGATAATCCATTTCATTCTGAGAGGGAGTCTTGAAGTTTAAGAAACAAAATCTCAGTTTTACCTTGCCTTGGTCAAACTAGAAAAAAATTGAATTTCCACATCAGCAAAATATTGTAGGTAGCTAACTGAGGTGACATTGAACTTGTCACTCAGTTAACTCATTTAATTCTAGTTTGGGAAGATTGATTTAATTTCAATATGATTCATTTCTAATTTGTAGCAATATATTTTAGTTAATTTGAGTTATTGAAAGTTAAGCTAGTTCTAATTGTTGGAGAAACTAGTGGAAGGTCAAGTTGTGCAATGTAACTTCAATCACACTTAGTGGTCATCCAGTTAACTGATCAATTAAACAAAAATAATTATTGCATGTAGAGAATTTGAGTTACCTAGATGAGATGGAGATTCCAAGGAAATGTACTATCACTTGTAGACTAATCCCATGTGTACAAGTGGTGCATGTAGTCAAAGAATGAGCCTATTGGAATTGCGCAAACAAATTGGGGAATTACCCTAAAAAATAGGGGCTAATTTCTCAAGGAAAAAAGCAAGGAAATAAGAGCTTGGAGGCTTCAAATATTGGCTAAGTGTTTGACAGGTTCGGTTAGTCAAGTAGAGGAATAAACTATACACATGCAGGTTCTACTTAGGCTTGAGCGAGCATTGAATTTCATCTTTATTCTTTGATTAATGCAATACAGATAGTAAGGGGTCTTGAGGAGTTTCCTTCCCCTAGAAAAATATATGTGTACGTGTTATGTTTCTTCTTGAATATTGATGGTGTGTTTTCTTGATTGTAAATTAAATTTCACAAATCAATAGAGTAGCTTATAGTCTTGTGATTTAGTGAATTTCATGTGCAGTTAAAAATATACAAATTAATATATACACTATTTTGGCATGACACAATGTCAATTTGTTAGCTTGTCAGAACATAGTGACGATTTAGGAGGAATTGGGTAACCCAGTGGATGAGATAATGAATCTTGGAAAGGATTTACTCAACTTATTATGATGGTTTGACTCTTAGGACAAGCTAATATCCAATTATAAGACAATGATGAAAATAGGTACCATGTTCAAGGATTACAAATGGCTACCATGTAACATAAATGAAAAATTTTCACACCCCCTACCCCCCATGCCTTTAGGTTTGATCTCCATATTTTTACAAGTGAAAAGGAGAAGATAATTTATTTTGGTAGTGTCTTTTGGTTCAATTTTAACAAGCCTATAATTTATGTTGGTAGTTTCTTTTTGGCAGTTTTAACAAGCCATAAAAAAGAGTTAAAAATGTATTTGAAAGGGTGTTTGCGAGGTTTCTTATGGCCTGAAAAAGAGATAAACGTATGATTGATGTGCTTCTCATAGTTTAACAAGGATAATGAAAATAGTATAGTATACTCATCATAGTTAATCTTGGAGAATGAGAAGGAAAGAGTGAAACTGAACTCAACATTTCGTTGGTTTGATGAGCATGAAAAGATGAACAAAATGAATCTTATGTTTTTCATTTTTTAATATGCATGAAAATATTACCAAAAGAAATATTGGTTTGTAGATGTGGGGGCATAATGATATGCATCTAATTCTAAGGTTGACAAGAATATCCTAACACTAGTCCAAAAGGCTAATTAGTTACTAAAAAACGACTAAATTTTGTATATAAATGATAATTTTTTAGTTGGTGACCAATAGTAGCTAATTTACAATATCTCATAACATGACCAAATTTTAGTCATTCTTATCTTAGTCATTATTTGGTTGTCTCAATTTTATCATCTTGTAGTATATTTAGTCATTAATTTGACCATTTATTTAGTCATTGATTTAGTGATTAATTGCCACAATTAATGACAAAATATACAACAAAATATATTACTATATCATCACCTCGGAAAACCAATTAATGACCAAACAAGTATCACCAAAATGTTGGTCATGTTATTAGATACTATAAATTAGCTACTAATAGTCATATCTATGCAAAATTTAGTCGTCATTTGTAATAATTTTTTTATCATTTCAAGTAGTCATTTATCATGTTTTGGTAGTTTCATATTCATTATATAAATGACTAATTTAGTAGCATATATTCATTTAATTTAATTTCATTACTAATCGATATAAACGACTAATTTAGTTGTATATTCATTTTATTTGTGTTCATCATTAATCAATATAAACTACTAATTTAGTAGTTTTAGATTGATTTTTTTGTTCATTATTAATCAACGTAAAACAACGTAAACTTTGAAACGGGAACTATAAAATGAAAGCGGTAACTCTAGCCAAAAAAACCCCAAAAAACATGGAAAACAACCCAAAAATGAAAATTGTGTATTACAGAATGAGAAATTTTTTTTTTAGGGTTAATTTGCAACATTTTTTAAAAATTGTAGTAAAACCAATTTTCATGTGCCAAATAAATGGAAAAAACACACTAATGTTGGTACTAGAATACCATTTTTATTTTCCAGGTACAATTTCAACATATTTTTAGTAATGACGTTAAATATAAAATAATGGGATTTTAAACACATTAAAATTCCAATAATTTTTGTCAGTGTCATTTAACATATAATATCATGACACTAAAAATCCCTAAAATTCTAATTGTTTTCAACCATAATGTTAAAGATAAAATATATTTTTCTCAAATTTTCACCCATAGAATAAAAAAACATTAACTTTTCAACATATTTCAACTATGATATTATGAAAAAATTATATAACTAAAATAACCCAATGAAACATACATTATTTCTCCAAGTTATTGTTGCATTAGGAATATTTTAGATAAATTAGTTCATCATAATTAAAAAATATAATCCAAAAAACATAAAAATGACTCATAACTTCATGTAAGATCATATGGAAGTTAAAATATCATTTTCATTGCTCAATGCAAACATCATTTATATAAATTGTCTTACATAATTATTCAAAATCACTCATATTTTCTTGCACACCATCAGAATTCACATCTTTAGATGAATGACTGGACGTAGATGAAGATGTTCCATATTCTTCTCTTTCATCAACCAGTGCCCCATCTGAGTCAACATGCATGCCCACCACTTGAGGTTTCAAAAGTCTTCTAGATATACGACTGGGTTTAGTAGACTGCCATCTCAACACGGTTTCTTCTGGTAGCAACCTCTTCAGAATCTCTATCGTCCTAGATTGAAGATTTCCTCTCTTTGTTAAATTGAAGTGATAAAAAATTACGTCAACTCCTCCAATTATAAGAAAATTGTGCAACGACAATTTGTATTTTAACCCTTTATTTTTCTGTTTCTGCCAATTTTTGTATCAACTACCATCTCTAGCTTGTACACACCATTGAATGCATGTGTGTTTATGGCATACCAATGTATTTCAACACCTGTAACATCTAGATTTCTTGTAATGACCTTTATAACCTTGGAAACCAAGAATGGATAGCCATGTGGATCTTCATGTGCTAACACTACGATCATGAAACCTTCCTTAATATCATGTACTGAATCCCTGTAAAGGTATTTCATGGCTTCAACTTGTGCATGAGAACTTCTAGAACCAATATAAATTTCTCTTTCCACCACCTGTGTAGAATTAATAATACCTTGTGATTTATTTTGTTCAACAATGTTTGTATCCTCTTGTTCATTTGACACATTTTGTGGCCAAATAAATGGGGTCTTCAAAATCATATCTTCATTTTTTGGTCTTGAAAGGATATCACTCTGATCATTGAGAAAGGACTCCCACCAAACTGACTCCGCAACATTAAAGTACTCATATGTATATCTAATGGATTTTTTAATTTCTTCCATGCATTCAAAATAATCTATATATCTCTTCTACCTTCGTGCATTATGAACTTCACCAACTGACTATAATAACAATATATTTGACGCAAATATTGGATGATCTAGAATGAACTTCTAAAATTCCAAACTTGATGAGGATGCCCATTCCACAATAGTTGAATACTTATTTCCCAATATAAGTGTTTTCCCATCATTTTTTTTTATACGAAATTGATGTTGGAAGCTAATGTCATTAAGTTGTTCAATGCATTTCTTCTTACCATGTGATACTAGAATGAACCTTTGCATGTCAATAGTTTCTTCTAACACATGAAAAATAGGCTCTTGCATATATGATTTCCTAAAATAATGGCAAGCTCCCAACATCCTTCCTCCTCAATGTTACTGAAAAACGACTGAACATATGATCAATATTGTCGTGAATGTGCCCAACAATGAGGAAACCAACCTTTACCTTACGAAATATTATAAATTCAACAATCATGTTTAGATATCCAAAAAAAATATGATTTTTTTTTTTACGACAAGTGTTGTCTAATTGTAGATGCAAAGTTTTAGGAAGATTATCACACCAATGAGAAAGCACATCATGAATTATGGTTATTTTCAGATTTCCATTGTTATGAATATTTGGAGCTATGAAGTAAAATCTTGGAAACATTTTCCCATTGAATACCATACAACCAACCAACTGAAATAGGATAAAATTTTCCTCCAAATTTTAGGGTGTTCGAACAAAATTTGGTAGAAGTGTTTTCCTCTGGTCCATACTGTCAATTATCAAACCCAGATATTTATTAGGATTATCATAACACTTATTTTGATGCTTTTACAACTTTTTCCTTTCACTTGTTTGTTTTTCGTGATGCTCTTGAAGTGATTTAACAATAGAATATGCACATAACATAAAATAAACCTATTAATAAATACATTTTCAGTTGATAACTATACAATTTAAAAGAATAATGCTATGAATTCTTACCTCTTTCCGGTCCTTGACATTTAGCTCTTTTTTATTTTAGAGAAGCACATGTACTACAAAACCACATCCTTGTCTTCTTAGTAAAACTAACATTATTGAATTATCTCCTCCATATTTGCACTAAATATTGATATGTAATAAAACGACCATTTCCTTCAACACGTTCTAAATATTCCTTGTATAAGTTGTAGATTTCTCGTCTTGAAAAATTATCTGGAATATGTATTGTATCTCTATTTGGAAAACGCTCTCCATTTTTTGAAAATAAGTGGTGCAACCATGATATTGTAGTGTTTTCTAGCAGCCCAAATTCTTGTTTATGATGAACTTCTGAATAATATGTAGGATCATTTTCCAAATTCTCTTGGATTCTTCATAAATGGAAATTTCCAATTGAATGAAACATTTTGAAAGCCTTTCTAGAGAGAAATAAAGACCCAATATGATAATTATAACCTACCAATGTAGATTTCATGCACCCTACTAAATATGAATTATGCATGCTTTTATTCATTGACAATTGGTTCTTCCTTTTCTCCAAACCAAAATTGAAATCCATATGTTTCAAGCAATCCTTTTTACAACAATCACTTGAAATGAGATCACTGATAGAAGTTCTTGTCATGAGATATCCTACTCTACCCATTGTATAACTAGAACATATTGGATCAATATGAAAAGGTATACTCCTACTCCTAGATACAATATTTTTTGGCAACATCTCCATCATTTCATCATTCTCTGAACAATAATTTCCATCATCATTATGTGGAATGCTATTCTTATTGTGATAATTTTCAATATAGTTAGGAAATTCACCACCATCATTGTTTGAAAAATATTCACTACCATCTTCAGTAGCATGAAAATTTTCAATACCATCATCTATGGTTTTGAAATATTGACTTGCAGTGTATTCTTCACCATCTTTATCTTGCCCTTCATCACTCTTGCTCTCATAGTCCATAGGATTAGGACTATGTCAAAATTGTGACTCCTGATTTATTGGAAATTATTCATCCTAGCCTTCGTCATTGTTGCTCTCATAGTCCATATGATCAATACTAAGTGGAAATTGAGAGTCTCAATTTATTGGAAATTATTCATCCCGCCCTTCATCGTTGTTGCTCTCGAATTCCATAGGTTTAGGACTAAGTGAAAAATGTGACTCTTTATTTACTAAAAAATTTTCATCCTGCCATTCATCGTTATTTCTCTCATAGCCCTTAGGATTAGGACTAAGTGGAAAATGTGGCTCTTTATCGACTAAAAATTCTACATATTTCCATTCATCATTATTTCTCACATAGTCCTTAGGATTAGGGCTGAGTGTCAAATGTGACTCTCTCTCCACTGAAAATTCTTCATCTTGACATTCATCACTGTTGGTCTCATAGTCCTTAGGATTATAACTAAGTGGAAAATGTGACTCTCTATCCACTGAAAATTATATATCCTGCCATTCATCACTATTGCTCTCATAGTCCTTAGGATTAGGACTAAGTGGAAAATGTGAGTTTCTATTCACTGAAATATCTTCATCCTTCCATTCATCACTATGGCTCTCAAAGTCCTTAGGATTAAGACTAAGTGGAAATTCTTCATCTTGGCCTTCGTCACTGCTACTCTCATAGTCCATAGGATTAGTACTAAGTGGAAATTTGACTCTCTATTTATTTGAAATTTTTCATCCCGGCCTTTGTCACTATTTCTCTCATAGTCCATAGGATTAGTACTAAGTGGAAATTTGACTTTCTATTTATTTGAAAATTTTCATCCTGCCCTTTGTGACTGTTTCTCTCATTATATTCCTCAATATGAATAGACTTGTTACGTGACAAAGATGTTGATGCTTCATAAAAAGAAACTTCACTATCAGAGGAATCCATAAAATTGAAACAAAATATGTTGAATGATGCAAATGATCTCTCTCCCAATGATAATATATAGCTGAAAGAACTCAATATTTTCGCCGAAAATTTTCGCTTGAACTATTTCCCTCCAAATTTTATTTCTACGATTTATTTAAAAATTTTACACTAAAATATTCTCTTCAATATTGACCCTAATTTCTATTTAAATTTACTACATTTTTTTTAATAATTTTTCCAAATTAAAATAATCTTAATTAAATTATATAGCATTTACTTGATTATATATTTTATTTTTTTAATATTTATCATAGTTTTTATCCCACATTTACCCCAGAGAAAAGAAATTTCGTAATTTCAGCTTTATAAGAACTTTCATTGTCACTATTAATCACATCACATCAATATTTCTTGAGGTTTTGTTTAAAAACTTGGAACTATTTTCTAGAGCAGCAACATTGTCAACAGGAGATTCTCACTTTTGAAAGGTTAGTTCCCCTTCTACTTGGACCATGTAATGAGGAATTTGACGAAAAATGTTTTATTGGATGCCAACAAACCAATTTTTTTTTAAAATTTATTTATTTTATTTAAGTAGCAACTTAATTTTTTATTTTGAAAATTAGTAAATTGTTAAAATAAAGTAGAGTCAAGTTCAAATCTCACAGAGTAGATATTATAACCCCTTATAATTTACAAGCAATTACCTTTAAATATTTTTAGTAGGTGTCAAACACACATGGAGAGGACAAAAGTAGATGAGAAAGATAATTGTTCGTAGCCATATTATTCACATCATGTACATTTATAATACATTATTGTGACCCTTGTGTTGGGCCACTAATTTGTATTATTATTATCATTTCTTAACATCCATTTTATCCATTTATAATATTATTTTATCACATTATTTATTATAATTTATTATATATTCCATTTCATAATTATTTATGCCCTTTTGGATAAATAATCCTTGTTCTTCTTTATTTTAATAAATTAATGATTATTATCCCTGAATTTTCCAATGATGGTTTATTAATGAATTCGTTGTAACATCACCACTATTTTAGACCTTAAGATCTCTTCCAGATTGTAGATTTGATCTCCAGCTAATAATTAAATATTCCAACTCAGAAATTCGTTGGGATAACAAGAGATGGTTTTGCGTTGAACGTTTTGGGAAAACGGAGAAGAATCCTGAAAATCCAAAACATAGGTTTTGTGCAGAATGGAACAAATTGGTCTTTCTATGAGCAGTTTTCCAAAATTTGGTATTGATTGAGAGAAACGTAGGGTTCTTCGAAGGACATATTTGCTAATTTTCTGTTGTCATTGTTTTCCGAAATCACCCCAATTGTAATTTCAAGATTCGGCTTGGGCCAGTTGAATCATGATGGAAAGATCTTTCATATCTTATCTTTCTTATTGAGATTTTGTAATCAGTCTATTTCCCTTTGTTTTTTGTATATATTTAAAGGGACACAAATCAGAGAGAAGGGATAATGCATAAAGGGTTACCGTGAAAGAGATCAAGTTTTGTAACAGAAGATTTAATTAATAGAATGCAAGTCATTTTGTCGTTCTATCTATAAGCTGTGAGTTTACCGCAACCCTGGTCAAAGATTTGGGCCCACTCTTCTAATCAGGTGTTTTGTTACTTCCTTTTTTTGTTTTTGCATTTCTATTTGACTATTTTAACTACTATTATGGTATGTTCTTTAATTATTGTGAATGCTTTTATAATTCTGCAATTTATCATTAATTACTATTACAGTAGTTCTGGTTGTTTTAATTGTTGAATCTCTAATCAATATTGGATTGTGCCATTGCTCCTGCATATACCTTGCACGTTGCCTTGAAATATTGTATGCACCTAAATTGATAATTAATGTGGGAAAGGGTTTGAATATTCATTCATACTTGGACGCCAACATTTTGGCGTTGTTGCCAGCGAGGCTAAGAAAGTTGCGAGAACACGATTTGTATTGATCTAAGGATCAATCTATCGTCCTAGGAAGGAAAATGCTACCATGATCTAGGTCCTGAGCATTAGTTGTTTTTATTTCTACTGATTTCTTAGGAACCAATATCTCATCCTAGGGAGGGAAATGATACCCTACTCTAGATCCTGAGCGTTAGTCATTTTTCTTTGCTTTTATTTTTTTCTGATTTCTTAGGAACCAATCTCTCATCCTAGGGAGGGAAATTCTACCCTGCTCTAGGTCCTGAGCGTTAGTCATTTTTCTTTGCTTTTATTTTTGTTGATTTCTTAGGAACCAATCTCTCATTCTAGGGAGGGAAATGCTACCCTGCTCTAGGTCCTGAGCGTTAGCCATTTTTCTTTTCTTTTCTTTCTGCTCATTTCTTAGGGCCCAATCTATTGTCCAGGGGAGGGAAATGCTACCCTGCTCCAGGTCCCGAGATTAATATTTCATTTATTTTCTTTCTTTATTCGTGTTTAAACACCCAATATCTTGTCTTGGGGAGGTAAGTTTCAACCTACTCCAGGTCCTGAGATTTAATAATTGTTTGAATTTTTTTTCCTTCCTCTGGTTCTACGAATAGAGATATAAAGAAAAAGGCAGAGGAAGGGCCCCAAAACTCATAGGATGAGGTCAAGGAAGAAAGCATCAACACAATCTGGAACTCAGTCAAGGAACTTTGGGATGCGGCAAATATGGGAAATCAAGACAATATTGAAGGTTAGTTTCACTCTGTTGTTTGCTTTCAACATCACTCTACACTTCAGCAACACTTGGCACCATCCTTATCAGAGAAGTTCGTCTCTCATACCCATGTATTTATTAAGATATATATTTCAATTATGGGTATGTGCATACTTGAAGCGTTATTTCGAAAATGGATTCATTGGAGCTACTCTTATACGTAACTATATTTTATTTTCCAAGGTAGAGTAGTGTAGTGTATAAAATAGAATAAATGAAGAGATAAATAAATAAATTTATTTACATGTAAAAATAGTTGTTTTTGTTGCAACATGCTGTGAAAATTAACGTCGTTGATCAATATTAAAATTTATTTATGTATGTAGATGTATTATATTGGAAAATAAAATTCTACAAACACTCATATTCATTTTTATAATTATCATATCTTATGGCTTGCAGGCTTGATGAAATTTCTGCAAAAACTGTCAGGAAAGTCATGTTTTGAGGGACCAAATGGGAATATTTTAAATACTTGCTTCTATCATACATAGCCATTTATGTTTAATTTCTAACTCAATTTGAATCACTTGATTTGTATTTTAAATGAAAAAATTATGACAAAAACAATGACAAGATGTCTAGTAGGCAGCTCAGGAACAGAGTTGGGACAGTCTATTTTTGGAGGCCTAAATGACTAGATTTTGGAAACCTGTTTCTATGGTATATTCCCTATGAATCTAGTTTACAAATCAATTTGAATCAATTTATTTTGATATCGTATGAGGAAGTTATGACCAAAATACTAACTTTTTATCGTAAATCAACACTCTCGAAACTCTATTTTCCCGATTGTTTACTAGCGGATTTGACCCATCAATTCTTCTTGCGCTCAAAACCTATTTCTATTGGAGATATATAAATAAATATAATTTAATCTCAAATTTTAATTCGTTCAATCCATCATCAAATGAAAAATTTATGCTTAAAATATCAACTGTTGGTTTGAGGTTCAAAATTGGAAATGACTTTGTTATGTAGGTTGTTCTAAGAAAATTTAACATACCATTACATAGAATTTTTAAAAACTGTTTCTATTGGAGACAATTCTCTGAATTCAATTTCATTTGGCTTTAGAATCACTCAAGTCGAACAAAAATCAAAGAGGTTATGATTGAAACACTGTTGGTTAGTATGGCTAGCCACCACTCTCCCGCAGGTAATAAATTAATTTTACTTTGTTATTTTTTCCCATGGATTTGTTGTATAGAGTAGCTACTTGTTTTTTTTGCATATTTCTTCAAATACAAGAGCCCGATCACCTCTCTTCTTCCATTATTTCATGTTTTATTGCAGCTAGACACTCGTTTTTTTTTTGTAGGTCCCGGGAAAATAAATGAGGTCAATTTATGAACAAGTGATTCTTGAAGGCAATGATAATGAAATAAAAACATTTTCAAAGGCGTTTCTTCACGCAGAGAAAAAAAAATGAACATTTTCATCAATTAACGGATTTATAACATGAGAAATGGGGAATTGATTTATATTTGAAGATCCAAGCGTTTACGAAAAAACATTTTTCCATTCATTCACCATTCACAAACAATATTGCTACAACAAAAATCATAACCATTGTAACTTAAGTTATTTATTTATTGGTTTTCAATAAAGATTCATTTATTTTCTCATTTCCCTTATGTTTTTATGCTTCAGGTATTGTTTACTTCAAAGTCACATTTCTTTGTTTTGTTTTCAAAATAAAAGGAGCACGTTCTTAAGTTTCGTAATGTTGTTACTCCAGATGATGCTACTCATGATGTTGTTACTCCTTAGATGTTGCTACTCCATGATGTTGTTACTCTGGATGCTACTACTCATGATGTTGTTACTCCCTGGATGTTGCTACTCCATAAAGTTGTTACTCCTTGGTTGTTGTTACTCCTCGGATGTTGTTATTCTGGATGCTGCTACTAAGGATGCTATTACTCCTCAGATGCTGCTACTCCGCCATGATGTTACTCCACAATGTTGCTACTCCTGGATGTTGTTACTCCTTGGATGTTGCTACTCTTTGATGTTGTTACTCTGGATGCTGCTACTCGTGATGCTGTTACTCCTTAGATGCTGCTACTACTTAATGATGTTACTCCTTGGTTGTTGTTACTCCTCGGATGTTGTTACTCTGGATGATACTACTCAAGATGTTGTTACTCCTTGGATGCTACCATGGAAAATTTTAGGGGCTGATATTCGCAAGTGGGCTAATTTTCCACGGTTTTTCCAAAAAAAATATTCGCCAATTTCCATTTTTTATTAAAAATGATTCACCCAAATTTTACAATATAAAATTATTTTTCCTTAAAAATCGCCAACATTATATAGACAATATATATAATATCATTATAAATTTGAATAGTTTTACAATTACATCAATAAAAATTTTATAGTTTGCATATTAGGGACTAGTGAGATTCACCAGTTTTTTAAACTTCAAAATAATTTTCCATCCTTCAAATTTTCCCTAGATGCTGCGACTCCATGATTTTGTTACTCAGCGATGTTGCTACTCCTTGATATTGTTACTTCGTCAGTGTTGTTAATCTATCAGTTTTGTTACTCCAGAAAAAGTTTCTAAGTGTTGGATGTTGCTACTCCGTCGATGTTGTGAATCTGTCACTACTGTTACTCCAGAAAAGTTTTCTAAGTGTTGGATGTTGTTACTCCGTTGGTGCTATGAATCTGTCACTACTGTTACTCCAGAAAATTTTTCTAAGTATCCAATGTTGTTACTCCGCCAGTGTTTTGACTCCATCATTGCTGTTACTCTGTCGGTACTATGACTCTTCCACTGCTGTGACTCTGTCACTAGTGTTACTCCTTCGGTGCTGTTACTATGAAATTTTTTCTAAGTATCTAATATTGTTACTCCTTAAGTGCTGTTAATCCTATGATGTTTTTACTCCTCTGATGTTGTTACTCCTCTAATGATGTTACTCCATGGTGATATTTTTATAAGTACTTGGTGTTGTTACTCCGCCAAGGTAATTTTCCATGTACGTCCTCGACCGACTCCATAGATTTAATCGGTATTTTACCTATGACATGACCAAATATGACTGATGACAAACATACTTTACTTGGGGCGATGTCTCGTATTTAGTAATAAGGATGATTATTATGGTAAGCCTTGTCAGGAATTATTCACACTGAATTCCTCATTATTTTGTAAAATGACTAATCCTCCATGTCACCTTCCTAACATCATTATTTTTCCCCTTTCCCTGTTATTAACTAAGTCATGGTTGTTGGTACCTTAGTCACAACTATTGTTGTTGGCCAATTTTCACATTGGATTCAACATGTACAGGTATTTCTGATTTGTTTTTCTCTTTGGTGAACGAGAAATACTTTTAATAGTCTAGGCCTTCTTTCACATAATGATTGGGTAGTCAATATATATTTTTTTTTCTATAAACATAATCTTATTTTTAAGGAATAATTATGAAAATATGATTTCATCATGCCAGCTTTCAACTTTCCTAATTGGTCAAGTCCTTGATATTGTAAAATTTATGATGATGACCACAAAATTGTATTTAAATATTTATTCCATTATCTAATGAACTATTCCTCAACCCTAATCTCAACAATGAAAAATATATTTATCAGCAGTCATTTGAAGGTTATTATTTTATGAGAAGCAAAACTACCAAAGTTGAAAATAGTTACTACACAACTTTTTATACCATCCCTAGCTCTTAAGGAGCTGGCCTACCATCCCATCCATTAAGTAATCGTTTATTGATTAACAATAGCCATATTTGAATTTGAAACATAAATATTCAACTAGAGGATACAAGGTCTCATCACGAGCTGACCTACCATGATCATAGATCATAATAAAGTGACATTACCACTGCTAGTCACCAAGTCACGGTAATGGCCTTCAGTCATAAAAATGAAGGACAAGAGGTCTCATCATGAGCCAAATTTTTCACTTTTGTTAGCTCCCATGAATGGCATTGTTAGTAATTGGTTACCATGCCAGAACAATGATCTTTAGTTTACATCTAAGAAAATTGAAAGGCTTTTGTAACTATGTACTTATTTCTAATAGATGGGACACTGGCATCTCAATGGGTTAAAAATGCATCCCTGTCGAGGCTATGGATGCCTGCTGGCACCAGTGGCTATGCCTATGGTATATAAGTTAATCTAATACTGTAATCTACTTGGTTACTTTGTTTTCCCAAAGCTAATTTGCGATAAAGCTTATTGTTGCATATACAAGGTTTTCCATAACTCATGGTTATTGGGTAATATTTAATTATTTCTTAGATGATGGTGGTTATGGTTTATATCTATGATTGAGTTATAAATATCTACTTTATATGTGAGGGATGAAACTTTTATGATATTTTATGTTTTACATTTTGTATCATCTAATCCATCATTCCTTTATTCTACAAGTATCATATCTTTAACCAAAGATAGTTTCTTTGCACAATTAGACACCATTTATTCATAGCTTAACAACACCACTACTATTTTGAGGTAGAATAACGAGGCCTAATTTTGATTTTGGATCCCAGGTAATTGGATAGATCTTGAGAAGCAAAGACTGAGATAACTAATTCTCATAGTTTAAAGTTTAGCATATTTTCCTTTCTTATCCATTATTATTCCATGTCATTCACAATATGATTATGTCACTTTTATATGTAATGGGGTAATTTAGGTGATGAATTATTGATTAAGGATACTCATGAGATGTTTTATAGATGATAGCGAAACTAATTAGTTTGATAGAAGGAAAGCCCGCTACACTTTCTGATTACTTTTTTTAGTGTGCATGGCTTCCACCTTCCGCATCACTTTCAGCATCAGCTCATCCTACATCAACTTCAAGAAATGTCAATCCATACATGTCATTACACATTTTTTTATGGAGGTAAAAATTGAGGTAAAATAGCATAATGTTTTGATTTATTAAAAGTTTAGGAGAATGTCATGAAAAAACATTGAGCATAATTCACTCATATTTTTCAACCATTATTTCCCCTTCTTTACCACTTCCCATTTTTCAGAGACAAAATCTTTCAGTTTGGGGGAGTGTTACTTTCATTATCATGAACATGTCATTAATATTCTTTATCATCCATCAATCTCATTATTCATTCTCAAAATCTCCCTTATTCCATGTTGTTATACACCAAATGGAGATTTCAGCCATGATTGTAGAAACCACCCCAATTTATTTTCTAGTGTAGCATGAGGGCATGATAATTCTCCAGTTTGGGGGAAAGGTTGTTATTCATGATGAATTATTTGTCATTTCTTCCTCATTTTAGGTATAAAATCCTGAAATTTATTTGTGTATATCCTTAAAACTATCAACTGGATTCTTCTAATTTTTGGACAACAAAGATGTATCATTAAACCAGGAAATTTTCAAGATAAACTAATTTGTTAATTCCAAAAAAATCATGCATTATTACCTAAAACCATTTTGCTGATATATTGAAATCCGTTTGGTGCATTGATTTGTTTTTTGGATTGGAGAAGCATTAATATAGTATAAATTTGCTTACACAATTTCAGCAAAGTCTGGTTTGTAATGAAGTTTGTATTTACTTGTATCATACTTTGTTGCAACTTCATATACATACGGTTGAAAGTATACATGAAAATTATTTTAAGGAAGCATTTGAGGAAGAGGCCTTCTCTTCCATCAATATCATGTGCTGGGGTGAGCATTTTGATTATTGTATTACAACTTGGTTAATACTAAGGCATTGGGTTGCATGAGGAATGCAACATGTTAAGTTTGGGGGAGATGTTGTGCAACTAATTTGTATTATTATTATCACTTCTTAACATCCATTTCATCAATTTCTAATATTGTTTTATCACATTATTTATCATAGCTTATTATATAATTCCGTTCCATAATTATTTATGCTATTTTAGATAAATAATACTTGTTCTCCTTTATTTAATAAATAATGATTATTATGCATGATTTTGCCAATTATGGTTTATTAATGAATTCGTTATAACATCACTCACTATTTTAGTCCTCTAGATCTCTTCTAGATTGCAGATTTGATCTTTAGTTGATAATTAAATATTCCAACTCAGAAATTCGTTGGGATAACAAGAGACAGTTTTGTGTTGATTTTTTTGGGAAAACAGAGAAGAATACTGAAAATTCGAAACATGGGTTTTGTGCAAAATAGGCCCAATTAGTTTCTCAATGAGAATTTTTCAAAAATTTGGTCTCTCTTGAGAGAAACGTAAGGTTCTTTGAAGGATGGATTTGTATATTTTCTGTTGTGGCCATTTTCCAAAATTACCTCAATTGTAATTGCCAAATTTGACTTGTGCCAGCGGAATCATGTTGGATAGATCTTTGAGATCTCATCTTGCTTATTGATATTTTTTAATTAGTCTATTTCCATTTATTGTTTGTATACTTAAAATGAAACAAATCAGAGAGAAGGGAGAACACATAGAGGGTTAGCGTGTAAGAGATCAAGTTTTGTAACATAAGATTTGTAATTAATTTAATGCAAGTCATTTTGTCGTTCTATCTGTAAGCTGTGAGTCTACCGTGGCCCTGGTCAGAGAGTTGGACCCACTCTTCTGATCAGGTGTTGTGTTACTTCCTTTTGTTGCTTTCACATTTCTGTTTGAGTATTTTAACTGTTGTTATGGTATGTTCTTTAATTATTGCGAATTCTTTTATAATTCTACAATTTATCTTTAATTAATATTACAGTAGTTTTGGTTGTTTTAATTGTTGAATCTATGATCAATATTGGATTGTTTCATTTCTCTTGCATATACCTTGTGCGTTACCTTGAAATAATGTACAGACCCAGATTGATAATTAATGTGGGAAAGGGTTTGAATATTCATTCACACTTGGAAACCAACACCTTGGATTCATCTTCCAAGGTCTCTTGGACTTCCTATGCCTATTCATCTTCTACACCAACCCTTAGAGTATTAGGTGTCCAAAATTCCCCCCCGCCCCCCACCCCCCAATCTGAAGGAGTATGTATTATTCCAAGAAGAGAGTTATAAAAAAAATGTGCAAAAATACACATGGAAGCACTAAGCTGAATGTGCTCTCTGAAATGTTTGCATAAGGAGGTGACTTAAGGATGACCACCAACAGTAGAATGCTTAGTGAAGTTCCTGAAACTCTTCCAAATCTGGCAAGAAGCTTAGGTCTTCTGCTAGAGGAAGTGATCCTAATTCTTTGAAGAGGGAGACCTTCAACCTGGAAAAGGGAGGTTTTTAACCTATATAAAAAGGGACAACCTCAACTTGAAAAGGGACATCTCAAACTGCAGTGGTTTAAGGATTACCACCAACTCTGGAATGCTTAGTAAAATTCCTGTAACTCTTCCAAATCTGGAAAGAATTTGAAGCATTCTGCTAGAGGAACTATCCCCAATTCTTTGAATAGGGTGAAGCTCAACCTCGCATAGATGGTTTAAGGTTGACCACCAACCAAAGGCATGCTCATGGGAATCTCTATCTCTAACTACAACTATGAATCTGCTATGGCAGGTTGTGGTTGAGGCTCACTTGAACTGTTGTGTCTTTGGCTACAACTCTGAATCTTATATAGCAGGTTGTGGCTTAGGCTCGCTTGATGTTTCTTTGAAGCTTATAAATGACCTTAATTATCCCCCCTTTCATATACAAGGTGAGATTATGTATAAAAATCAACTGCAAGACTATTTAATACTCTAGAACAAGTTCTGACATATGACTAAAACATCTTCTTGGTTGTTGATGCCCACTCCCAAGAAGCGATCCATCTAAGTTGAATCTTTGTTCTTGTAGGAGGCTTGTTTTTGAAGCATATGTGTGAATAATGAGATTTTTTATGATAGTACTTACATGGGTGAATATCAAAACAATGATATTTCATATGGCCAATTCGGTCACAGTGTTAGAATTTCATAATATGTTGTGGTTTTTGTGGAAGAGAAGCAAAATTTGCAATAGCTGAAGGCGAACTGTCATAAAGAAATCCTGCACTTTAAAATTTGATGGGCTTCAAATAGTCTGGAATATGAAAGGATACATAATTGTCATATATAAGACCATTTTTTTGCTTATTATGAACCAGTTCTTCCAAAGGTTTTATGATTGGCTTGAGAAGTGCATGCTGAATTTTTTCTTCTACATTCAAATTTGTTCTCGTACTGAGCTTAGTGATATGAAAAATTTCTTACTACTGATTACAGTCAAATTTGGAATAAAAATTGGGACTATCCAGAACAAGTTCAGAATCATGACTATGCTTTTGTAGCTCCTATTGTTGTAGAATAGATTCAAGTTGTAAAAAAACAAATTTCTCATGTGAATTTTGTAGACAAGTGTGAATTTATGAGAGGGAGTCTTTGCTGATTCAGATTGTGTCATCAAAAATACATTGTATCAAGTTGGCGAAGAATTCTAATACTTCACCAGTCAGAGCCATTTTCAGCAAATCAACCTTAAAATAGTAAAACAATGAGGAACTCAATGCCAAACTCCAAGCACCAATATAATTCCAAACTCCAATATAACACAATCAACAGTAGAGAGCATATAATGCATATATCTATAATGAAATATAAATTAATCTGCATGCATTAAAATGCAACACAATAGACCTCTGCATTAATTGGCATCCACCATCCCCCTAATCCAATCACATGTGCTCCACCAAGGATTAAAAAAAATGAAAACGTTCGAACAAAATATATAACTAGTCTCAACCAATGCATATGAATCACATGAATTGTGTGCGGAGTTTCACACAAATTACTATTTCAACGCATATAATTTGAAGGGGATTTCCACTCAAAAATATGTGACAACGATAAGAATTCAGTATCCTCCTTCACATGGTCATGAAATCAAGGTAACAATATTATATTACTCTGCCAAAAAATGTGTTATGTAACAAAATTTGTACTTATGGTGGCAAAACAAATGCAGTTGTGGTGGCAGAAAAAAATGTATTTTCTGGTGTAAAAATTGCACTATAAATATAAAGGAGAGAGGTTTAATTGGGGTAGGAATTACATGGGGGAGGGTGTTTATGGGGGAGGGGGTATATGAAGAAATGTTTAATAGGGAGGCGTTATATGGGGAGAAGGTGGAGTCATTGTAATATGGAGCCATTATATGGAGAAGGATGTGGAGGGAAGCTCGAGCAGTGTCTAAGCATGTGTGAGGGAGGGAAGGGAGGGAGGGTTGGCAAGGAGGGCTGAGGAAATGTCTGAGGGAGGCCATGGGAGGACTGACTGGTCGAGAGATGCAGCGTAATATTCATATTTTTGGTGTCACCTATGATGGGTTAGGATGGAATTCTAGAGTTGGGAACAGACAGGTCACAGATACAAGTTGGTTTCATCAGTGAGCCCAGGGGGTTTTTGGAAGAGCTTTGAGGCGTTTCTATGAGGATCGATGGCATTCGCTTGATATATTCCATCATCTGCACAGTTTTCATTTCATTCTGGCGCATTCCAACAACTTTCGGAAAACTGAGTTATTTTTTGCCTTAACTCAAATAATTATGCTCAAGGTGACATTCCGGGAGAAATACATGATAGAACACCTTAGCATAATAACTCGTTGGAACCGAAATGAGGAAATATTTAGGATGGGATGCTGAGAAGTGAATTATACTAGCCAGAGATAGTACGATGGGTGATATACTATTTTCCTTAATGAAACATGACTTTAATTAGTCGTTTAATTAAAGGAAAACTAATATTTAGAGGAAAAGGGACCAAACGTGTCTTAAGTGAGATATAATTAAATTAAAGTCACTTTGATAGATTCAATGGAGGATCTTCTGCAATAATAATAAAATAATAAAATAAGATCCTTCTAGAGGATTGGAGATCTATCCATCAGATCTATAGAAGGATAAGCAGCGGTCATTTGGAGATATCTTGGATTGGATCATTGTTTGTGTGAGAGGTTTGAGAACTTGGTTCTCTACTTCAGCAGTAGCCCCAGGATAGAAACCCTTGGGAGATTTAGTGAGAGTTGGTAAGCACCCATCTCTTCCCTTGGTGGATTCATTCATGATTCATAGGTTGTCATGGTTGATTTCCTATTTTGATTTTAGAGGTCAGCATTCCCATTATACCATATCTTGGAGGATTTTATCCAGCTATTGTATTCACATATATTTATATATAATAAAGCTGGATTTTGTTGTGGTTGCTTCATATCTCATTGTTTCTCATATTGTGATATTTTAATGAGATTGTCGTATAATTTCTGGGTTTATTATTTCTATCGAATTTTTGGGTTTTGGTTATGTTCTTAGTGAAATTGTGAAAAGTTAAAACCCTCGTGACATTTTAATAAAATTCCCGAAAGGGATATTACAGTGGTATCAGAGCTACTGATCTTTCCAACCTAAGGTTTTACTTTCAAAATTACTGGAAAAGCCAAATTCAAGGGTTTTACTAGAGATCAATTTTAGAGGAAGATCGATGGTCTATTATTTTGAGACATTATAGGAGGATGCAGTTGAGTTCTGTTTTTTGTTGGTTGTAAGGTTCATTAGCTTACGAGAGCTATAAGTGAACCTAGTCTCATTAGATTTTCAGCTATAGTCGAACCTCTAGGATTGAGATTGATATTCTATTTCTCGCGCATCGTGGAACTCTTTAGGGTAGCGCAGAGGAGGAGAGTTGAGCCTAGTTGTGGAGGAAGGTCTCAACCATTTAAGATTTCTTTTTTTAGGAAGTATAAGAGGAATTAACTGTTGTGCATTTTTAGGGTTGTTGAATAGTTCTTTGATCATTCTGTAGACAACGTATTCAGCAGCTACTGGGAGAATGTAGAGCTTATTGGGTCAATTTTGCTGGATCGTGATTTGGCCAAACCATTTATGGGTTTTGGTCGGATTGGCTTGAGGATTTCGGGAGTAATTTTTGAGAATTTTCTAAGCACCAGATGTGGGTGTTTTGGCCAATCCATTGCAATAGCTAGTGCAAAATTGCCACCGGAGAGCATTTTGTTGAGCCAAATTTATATTGCAGGGAAAAAATGATTCAGCTGGAATTTGCACAATATCTTTCTGGGTTTTGTGAAAGGAGATTGTGGTTAAAATTTTATAATTTTCTAGGTGACATTTGGGTATAAAATTTTCATTCTTATAGTAGGGAAAATCATTGGCTTAGCAGAATTTCACACTATTTGAGAATTTTGGGTCAGTCGGAATTAGCCCAAAACATTTCTGGGCTTTATCGGCCATGGGTCAAAGAGTTGGGTCCTAATTTTGCAGAATTTTTGGGGAAATTTTGGTGCCCCTAAACTACATAATTATTTGGAAGCTAGAGGGGAAGGAGTATGCTTAAATTTTGGGTCCTAGGTGATCGGTAGAATTTGCCAAAATAATTTCTAGCTTTTTTTGGGTTTGTGGTGGAGAGCCCAATATTAATTTGGCAGAATTTTCTGAGAACATTTGGAGGCTCAAACAAGGGTTCATTTCCAGCTAGCAGTTGTAGAATTTCCAGAGTCAGCACAGAGCTGAGGAGAGATCATTTCCTTGCATCTGAGGTAACATTTTTCTCACCTGAGATTTTTTATATTTCTTTGCTAGGATGAATTCATCTTGTTGTGGAAAAATTAATTTGTTAGAGCCCAATTTTTTTTCCAGAGCCTAAATTATTTGTCGGAACTAGATTTATCTGTTGGGGTGGGGTATTGAAATGAGTAATGTAACAACATTCCAATAATGCATCATTTTTGTTCGCTTTAGTTTCATTTCCAATTGATGGTTGGGAAATGTATTAATGTATGTAGGGTGTTTTTGTGGTACCTTTCATTGTTATCATAAATTTGTATTGTTGCCATAAACATGGGGTTCTTAAAATAGCTCTAAACTCACATGGCAACACAACCATTAAAGCCTTGAACCAAAATGTTTCTATGGACCAAGAACCCAAGGAGAAAAATAGACCTTTCTCAAAAGGGGTCTATGCCATTCTTCAAAAGGGGAAATCTAGGGAGCTACATAAAGAACCAGAAATAGGGCACAAAATCCTTGCACTTGGGATAGATTTGAAGCACGTGCCCTGCCAGGCAGGGTGGCCGATTCTTAGAATCAGCTAAGAATGGAACTCCAAAATATAAAATAAATTAAAATAATTTTTTTGGGGGTTGGGGAGATGAAAAAAAAAAAATCTAGTGGCGGCGGGGAGAAAATTAAAAAAAAATAAATAAATAAAGGAAGTTGTTTTAAATTGAGTGGGGGCAATTATGAGAATTTCCCCCCAAAATATAAAAAAAAAATAATAATTTTTTTTCCAAGAGATTTGGGGAGATGACATGTAAAAAAAGTTATATTTTGTTTTCCAGTTGGGGTCGGGGAGAAAATGTAAAAAACTTATTTTTCTTGAAGGAACTAGTTTTATATTTTGGTATTTTGGATGAATCTAAATGCACACTAGACCTGGAGGCGATGTACATGTTTCCGGTGTGTTTTAGTTTTTAAGTTTTTTTCCGTTTTTTTTTTACATAAGATATTTGTTTTTTTTTTTATTATTAATTTATATGTACATATATATATGTTTGCAGGAAAATGTCATCATAGAAGGTTTCTATCAATCTTTCTAGACCAAATTCCACAATTGCATCATCTAAAGCTGCAGGTGGACCCTCAAAAAATATTTTTGAATGAATTCCACCTCAGCTACTAATTAAAATGTAGCAGATGTCGCCACAAAAGAAAATAAGTTGGTTTCATACTAGAAGAAATCAAAAGAAGTGAAATGTACAAAATATGCATTGTTTCTGAAATATATAAAAGGGGAAACTCTGCAATTATATCTATATGCTAGTAAGAATTTTGATGCTGCAAGTTATGAGTTTGTGGGAAAAGTAATAGACCTATATATTTTTCTGAATACTAAAAATGTTTATATACTTTCAAAACTGCCCAAGTCACATGATAAGCTAAGATATCATTTTACATTGGCAGGGTATAACACGGGGGAATATTCTTCAAGGATATGCAAACAAATAGTACATAATATTTCACATAACATTGTAAGTATTTTTATTTACACTTATATGTTTTGCTTTATTCTAATTATATCATTATATTTTTAACAACTTAGTTATTATTGACATATTATATTTTGTTTAATAGGATTTTTCTAAGAGAATTTCAATTATGATGGGGGGAATCTATTCTAGAGAGAGATATTATGAATGTTGTCGCCATTTTCCATGAACATGAAGAAGAATATATGGGAAAGAAGAAAAAAAAACCTTCATGATGCTACCAGACTATATCAAAGGGATCAATCTAGTAAAGGTAGACATGTTACCTTTGAAAATGAGGAAGTTGAAGTTGAATCTAAAGATGAAGAATGTTTTGCCATTACTAAGGATCAGATTAGAATTGATGTGAGGAAGGAGAATAGCCATAAAAAAACAAAAACAAAAATACCCAAGAATGTCTCCCTCATAGTTGATGATGAGGATATTTCTTCGGTTGAAGAAAATATCATAAAAAATAGGAGGAAGAAAAAAAAAATCTCATTCTAAAAAAGACATGGACAATAGTGAAGGTCCTAGTGAAAAATGAAAAGGAAGTAGGGAAATCATTACACCAGGAGCTTATTTATAGGATGATGTTATTAAAACAAAACAAAATTCCATTCGACATCATTTTACAAAGACAAATTTAATTGAGGGTGGTCGGTCATTTCAACTTAATGTCATTCAAGTCTACAAGTCAGATGAAGGACAATTAAAATATCAAATTAGAAAGCCACACCAGTATTATAGCATCATTTATCACCTCTATATACTTAATGATCTATGTATTTTCCTTGGGAAACAATTTCCATTCAGACTTGGTTCTTTTCCTAAAAAAAACTATTTTGAATTCCATACATGACTCTTCCCTCTCAAAAGCATGTGCAGATGCGGGTCCAGTTATACCCTACCCACATATATAATTTAAAATATGAAAAAAAAATAAAACTCTATATTTTATGGACGGGGTTTACAAGTTACACCAAAAGCCTGCCTATAGGAGCCCATGGCCAAACTTCTTCCTAACTAAAAAAAATCTTTTGCGGAAGTATAAATAAACCTCATGGGAAGGCCTAAATGGAGGAGAGAGCTAGGTATTGATACTATATCTTGTTAGTCCCAGATCAAGTCTGATTATCCATGTGCCTCCTGCACTTCCCAGGTTGAGGAAACCCTTTTTTCCCTCATTGAGATGTTCACCTCCTTTATGTGTCATCCTTTTTCATTCTTACTGAAGAATATTGTTGAGGCTTGGGCTAGACGGATCCATAGGATGGTTTCACTTGGAGTCATGGTTGAATCAGGTGGTATTCATGTACATATTTTACATATATCAACAAATCAGGTATGTCACGTTCTTGATGTCGTGATATTTTTATACATGTTATGATCTTTGTATAGTTGATTTCATGTTATTTTATATAAGCTTATATGATCTAACCACTGACATCTAGAACATTCTTACTGTTACTACTAGCCTATGTTATTTTCTTGAATGATCTGTAGGCTTTGAAGCACCTGGAGAAGAAGCGGGTTTGAACCCTATGGGAACGACCTCAAATGCAGGACATATGGGTAAGGTAACTTCTCCCAAGTTTACTAGTTTAAGCATTAGGACCATTATTTTTCTTGCTTCTTGATGTTGTATGCCTCTTTCTTTCTTGCGTTCCTCAACCCAGACCCTAGGGTAATTCATCCCATAACAGAATTGGAGACTCAACTGGGGATTACATTGGTGTAATTCCTATTTTGGATTGTTTCTCTCTAGATTTGGCTTTTCTGATTGGTCTGATCACTTTTCTAGACTTATTGGTTCTTTATCCATCCAGGAAAAAGTCCTGATCTTCTAGATCAAGTTTGGATTTTTTATTTTTTCTTTGCTGCCTCTTTTACATGCTTTTTTTAGTTTACAAAATCGTGTATATGTGCCTTTTGGTCCAATTAAACACGTGCATACGCGGGTTTCCTTGTACACAATTGTGTATGCACACTGGTTGTTCACTGCCAAGTTGCGTATGGCCAGTTTTAAATGAAAATTTGATTTCTAGAATCCTATAAGGTATTTTTGCCTATTCTTGGCCATTGTTGTGGAACCTTTGACGTGTCTAGGAAGTTTTTCTATTTGTTGTGTATCAATTTATCTCTTTCTTGATTGAAAACCTAGTCAACCTAGGGTTTACCCTACTTTGTGAAGTTTCAATTTTGGGTTTTGCACCAGGGCTTCTTTCTCAAGTTCTTGGCTGTCCTGACATTTCAGGATAGTGAGTTAGTTTCAGTTTGATAATGCTTATCCTTGTCATTGCTTCACTTTTTTTGTTTTTCTTATTGGCGTTTTTGGTTTTCTTGGTTTCTTGAGAAGAGATTTTCTGGCAAATCTTGAATTTTCTTCTTGGTTTTCTTGAAGTTTCTTTGATTGCTGGAGTTTTATACTGTTGTTTAGATAATTTTCTTGAGTTAGTTACTTATTTCTGTTTGTTAAGTCCTGTCATGAAAGTGACATAGTTGGCTTAAGGAATTTGAGGTCTCTTTTTTCTCAACCTGGTGATTTGGAGTTATGAGTAGTTTTTTCTTTCTCAGAGAGATTTTGTTGCTTCCTTATAAATAAAAATACTCAAGAAACATTGTTCTTTCCCTTCAATTTTTCTTTTGGGTTTTGTTTCATGTTTTTTCATTGTTTTTTGAGCAAGTGTGAAGTTTTTCAATTGGTCAGATTGTTTGGTTTTGAGAGAATCTCTTGATTGAATTTTCCTCTTCTTGTATCAAGTTTTTTTTGGAGTTTTTGTTGAGGGAATTTCTTTATTTGGACTTGTCTTTGATTTTGTATTAATTTTTCAAACCTTTGTGGTGAGAAACTCATTTTCTTGTTCATTTAGAGTAGTCCTAGAATCATGCATTTGGCATTGATAGTTTTGCATTAGAGTAGTTTCACTATTAAGAATTTAGTATTTTGTTAGATTTTAAGTGTGTAAGTGTGTGTCTTGAAAAAACAAAGAAAATTTCTTGTTTTCATTAGCTGTTCGTAGAACTTGTGTAGAAATCCCTTTTCATCGAATAAAAAGTTGCATTTTCATGTAGCAGGTTTCTATTGATTTCTCTTTGCGTCCAAAACATCACAAGTTTCATCTCCATTTTTACCCCTCACTTAAAAATAACAACCCTTAAAATCAAGCTGATAATTTAAAATGAAATAGAATCATTTTCAATTGTCATTAATATACATCAACTAGTCTAGGTCATTAGGGCCTTGGAATAGGTGTGTGGAGAGTTAGCTCTCCAAGGCCACTTAAAATTTCAAATTTAGAATTTGATTAATGAGTGAAACCCAGGCTCGTTAAGTTTTCTGGGAAAAATCTCCTCCAGAGATTCAAGTGTGAGGGCGAGTGAAAGAAGAGAAAAGAGATACACCCTCTCCTATTTTCCAGATCTTGACCAAAGACCATTCTGCCTGGCTGCCGACATGAACTGGTGACCTTAGTTGTTATTCCTAGGTATCACATAGGTGACTGTGGGGAGGAATACCCGTGGTACCTTAGGCAAACATTGTGTGACATTCATTAGTACTTCTGGAGGGTGCCCTTGTGAATCTTGAGTACTTGCACCGGCAGAGAATTTTTTTTGGAGGTCATCGTAACTATTTCTGTTACCTTCGCTAGTAGGCCTACGATGTAATTACCCTAGACTATTTTTGGAAGGTCGTTATTTTTTCTTTATTGTATTTTGGTGTCTGTTCGTAATCACCAGGAGAAGAAATACCTGAGAGATGCTTGATTGTTGAATCTTAGGGATATTTTGTAGAGAGTTCTCTTTGCTCCTAGACTACCATATCTTTGTAATGTTTTGAGTCTATATAAGTTCTCATAATAATTACAAGTGGTTGATCGATCAACTCATCGATCTAGGAGGCTTTGTGGGATTTCTCCTATGAGTGCATATCCTTATTCTAGAAGGCATAGGAGAAATTATGTTGGTGATTTCCAATCACTAGCAAAGAATGCATCAGAGGGTGATCCTCGTCTTGGGGTTATTATTTCTAATGGTAGTCCTAGTGTTAGTCACGTTATAGAGAGGAGTACTCAACTCCTTTCTAGGGTCATTTTTCCGGAAGAAGAAGTTAATGTTGAAGAAATTACCGAACCTTCAGTTAATCCTTCCTCTACTCTTCCTGCTAGTTTTCTAGACATTTATTATATGTTGGGCCCTCGTCTCATAGGACGGCTAGCCCTTGTATTTCTTATTTTTTATTTCAATGACCATTGCTGGGAACACGGCTTTGGCTATGAGTACTTTGAGTGTGCATTTTTGGCAGAAGGAGGAGGCACCATTGCTATATCAAAAATCACTCCAGTACTAAAATTTTTGGCTCTACCTCCATTCCGTCTACAACTGGGTCACCCAAACTTTTTCTTCCCATATTGGTCCCTTTTCATTGGTGATTCCTTCTAGTGCAATTCCCTCATTTTCTTTCATTGTGGCATCTGTTGTCTCCAGACCCATGTCCTCTATGGCTAGTGGATCAACCTCTTTTCCAGTTTTTCCCTTCAGAAGTGGTCATATTTCTCATTTCCACCCTTCCTTAAGCTCTTTTCCTTTCTCCACGCAAATTCAAAGTCTTAATCCTTTTATAGGAGGTCAACGTTATAATGATTTTCAATATTGGAACCCTCTTTTTAGTGGCTTAGGAACTGGGAATCGATTCATGTATGGTCAATAGGGTAATCTTCCTTTCTCCTCCGTAGGTTCCTCTTCGACTTTTTCTCCTTTCACTAATGCATGGAACCCTTACCAAGGGGTCTCATATTCTCTTAATACTTTGATTAAGGGGAACACTATTGTTTATGGTAACCCTACAGTGGGAGGAGGTCCTACTCCGAGTTTCTCTGAACCAAAAGGTTTTCCTTATGGTCCAGATTCTTCTATGAACAGTTCGTGGTAGTCTAGTTCCTTTGAAAATGTTCTTTCCAAAATGTTGGGAATCCTTCCCTTGGTGGAAGGAATTCTCATGGTCCTTCATGATTACCATTCCTGGCAACCCTAAATTTTCCATATCTATCGATGTTTAATAATGATCATATTTGATATAGCCCGGGTTGACCTCCGGTTCCTACCAAGATTCCATACGATATTATAAAATTTGAAGGGAAGACTAGTGAAGATCTAGCTAACCATGTTACCAATTTCCATTTATGGTTCTCATCGAAATCCCTTATTGATGATTCAATTAGGTTGAGATTATTTCAGCACACCCTAACTGGAAACACAGCTAAATGGTATATTGAGCTTACTGGGAACACTTTTGCTTCGTTTGGCGAGTTGTATACTATGTTTTTGAATAATTTTTAGTTGTTCGTTCATTATGATGCTGAAACTGATCATTTGGAAAATTTCTAGCAAGATAAGGCAATGCACATTTCTGACCATATTCAGGAATGGAAGAGAAGGAACTAGCTCATCAATTATTATATCCCAATGAATTCTTCCTCGAATGGATCCTCAAATAATTACAACCAAAAATATCAAAGGATGTATCTCTTTCTGGGGTATTCACTGAGGAGAAATCCATCTTTAGATCCTACCAATTAGAGCTTATCTATTCTTAGTTCGGGATTATTAATAAGGTCTTTCCTGATTCTCCTCATTCTAGGATAGATTTAGCCAAATCGAAGCTAGGTCCCCATGCTGACAGTCTTGTTTGTTCTATCGATAGTAATTTGGCTAACCTTTTGAATCAATTGTAGCAGTTATCTCTACAATATTCTCCTTATATTCAGGCTATGTCATCAGTGTGTATGCTTTCCCAACATTTAACGATTAATATTGTCTAATCATATATCCCCAAAGGAAATAAACAATCAGATGGGAATAAGAAGGGATAAAATAAGAAGAAGGATAAGGATGGGAAGGGTAATGCGAATAAATCCAATGAAAATGTTGGAGAGTGTAAGAGAGAGTCTAAAATGAAAGTCAAGTTTCCTTTCAATTTGTGCACTGGAGACCTTTTCACTCACCCCTGCCCTGAGATTCAGGATGCTCAAAGTTTGTTAGCTTTGCATGGTTCCTCTAGTTCCCAAGTTTGTCCTAACTAACCCTTTTCCCCAAGGGCAGCAAAAGCTTACTGGCGTGAATGAAAATACTCGAGCTCCCAAAGGGAGCAACTAGGAAGGGGAAAATTATTCAAATGTATACATGGTGAGTGCTCACATTGATGTTTCCACAAGATCACGTGATTAGGGTGAATCTGAAACTTCGAAGGCTAATATCGCTCTTAATACTTCTAAGCCACTCTGTATTGAGAAGCCCATAGTTGAGGCTATAACTCGCATGCCGAAATGTTCTGCTAAACGTTCAAAAATCAACCCTAATGCCAAGGCAGCCCAGAACTACTCCATTATAGAAGATCTCGCTCAGAGTCCTTATGTTATGTCTGTGTTGTAGGTACTCTAGTCGTGCCCCGCACAAAGAAGTGCGGTGCTCACTACGACCGGGGCGATAAATCCAAAGAACTCTCTTATGATCACATTCGATATGCCAAATATTAAGAAGAGGCTTCTAACATCATATGGATTTTCAGATCAAATCTACATATTGAAATATTAATATTTTGTGAACTGTAGTCGATGAAGGAGCTTCCACATGTGTAATGTCTCTCTTATGTTTGAAAGATATTGGATCTCCTGAAGCCATTCCTTCACCTACTCTCTTGACTTCATTTGATGGTCATTCTCATAGGCAACATGGCATTGTTCCTCCCTTGCCCATTTGTGTTGGGGGCAAGATTGTCAATATCAAAGTAAAAATAGTTGATGCAAATTTGGACTATAACCTTCTATTGGGAAGAAATTAGATTTATGAGATGGATGCCATTGCTTCATCATTATTTCACATCCTATTTTTTCCCCATGAAGGGAGAATTGTTACCATTGATCAGATGGACTATTCTTCGATAGATCCAATGCATCGTCTGATTCTATTGTTCCCTTGGTAAATGATGCCAAGAAACATGTGGAGAATCTAGGAGTCAGTATGTATACTTCGTTGATGGGTACCTTTGATATTCCACCTCATTCTATTCATATCAATGCTATTTCATCCTCCAAGGCTCCTACTCGAAGAGAGTTCTTCCGAACTCATTATTTTTTGGATCCTTGGACCTTACCCTCTCCTACGACCACATTAGAAGAAGGGAAAGTGGGTGTAATTGCATATCCTATATATGTAGTAGAAATTTCTTATCATTCTATTTTTAGCTTTGCACATTTCGATCTAGTTCCTCTTTCACTAGAGGATTTGGATAGAGATGTGGCTTTGGCTTGGACACTTAACTCATCTTCTTCTTTGGACTACCTTGATATTGTTCTATCATATCAGGAGGAAATCCTAGAGGCAATGATATGTGTGGAAAGATCGTGGGATGATTTACATCATTGGTTTTATTTTCTACCAGATTTGCATGAAGTTGAGTCAATATTGTCTAGCCCTTTATCAACTAGTCCTATTCACATGGTCCTAAACCCTTTAGCTCTAGCAGAGATTTTTGCTAAAGGTAATATGGTTGTCATTTGAGAAATTATTCCGATGAAAATTTCAAGGGATCCCAATGTCATAAAGAATGTTTTCATTGAAGTCGAGTGTTCCCCTAAAGAGATTTAGATATATATCAATCTATTTAAAGGTTTTCATTATGTGTTTGCTTGGTCTTATGAGGATATTCCTGCAATTGATCCATCTCTTGTCTAGCATGAGATCAAGAATTATGAGAATGAAAAGCCTGTAAAATAGAAGCTTTGACCAGTCAATCCTAGGAAAGTCTAAGATATCGAGGCCCAGGTTGAGAAGATTCTGTTGTAGCCACTACAAAACCCTCCAAAAATTTTCCCCATTTAAAATTTATGAGCCCCTGATCTTTAGATAAATATGGACTCTGATCCAGATCTAGTTTCTTACCTACCAATCGCAAAGTCACAAATCTCATTAAATCCAAAAGTTGCAACAATGAAACCTTGCGACCCCCATGTCACGAGGTCGCAAGGTCGCATATTGATATAAAACCTCAGAATTGTGACTATGAGACCATTTGACCTTGTGACATCCAAGTCGCAAAGTTGTGAGGTCGCGAGGGTGCACGACCCTCAACCAACCTTAATTTGCGACCTTGCGACCCTCATTAATTGACTGCATGTGCGACCCCTTTATAAATAAAAGGGTCACATAGGTCGCATTTGACCTACGTGATGGAGTAAGTAACGCCTCTGACAAACTAGTTGCATCGCTTTTTTCTCGGGTAAGTTGCCTAATCCTCCTGTTGTTTCCTTTCTGGTTGATTGTTGCCTTTCCTAGCTTTTCCCATTGTCTATTAGTCTTCATCTTAGCCTCATTTAAACATCTCAAGAGCTCTGTGTAAATCCTGAACCTTCCCTATGGTTTTTACTTCTCTACCTCCCCCTCTGAAATGCCCTCCTACCCCAGTCTGCCTCAATATCCCTTCCTATCCCACCTAGAGGAAAAGCCTCAAGGCCCATATGCACTCTTTCCCTTGATGTGTTGCATGATTTCACCATTCATATCCCTGCGGGCCTTAATCACTGTGAAACCCATAAAAAAATCCCTAGCGTGACCGTGTGACTTCGAAACTCTGCGACCTAGTGACCTTGCGACCCAGTGACTTGGTTGCCTAGTCGCTCATTACAAGCTATTAGCCATTCGCACGACGTAGTGACCTAGTGACCTCGTGACTTAGTCACAATTTTCCAAGTCACGATGTCGTGTTACCCATAATTTCAACCCGAGTGTGACCTAGCAACCTTGCGACTTGGTCGCCAAGTCACAAAGTCACCTTTTCTTGAAAGTGTGAACCAGCAGGACCTAGTGAACCAGTGACCTAGTCACAAGGTTGCCAAGTCACAGATCTATCCATTTCCTTGGATAATAGTTAGAAAAGGTAGTAGTAACCTAAATATTTATAATTATGCCATCCGTCTTATCGTGGGACTGTTTCATGAATATGTTAGGGAACATTGAAGCTTAGCTCGAGTGTGTGTCCATCTCTTTGGCCTCAAGCAATATGGGGCCCCCGACAGTTAGAAAGAGAAACAAGAGTCCTAAAATAGATATCTCAGAAGAAGAAATGCCTGCTTCCCCTCCCACTATCTATTGAGACATTGCTTGTGTGTTCGGGAAAGAGGATAGCATGAGTTGGTATCAGGTATACCAGGAGTTCACGAAGCCTGAATTTCTAGAAGACCTCCGAGACCGACAGGTGTATATTCAGGTCAAGAGGTCCAAGCTCCACTATGTCAGTGCCCATCCACCCATATTTCCATGTGCAGAGATTATCGAATGGATGTTGGAAAAGGTTGACTCCAGAATCTGGGTCATTCAAGATCATTCAGGGAAATTGTTTGTAAATATGAAGGGGTAGGATGCAGAAGTCTATTATGCACTCCCCACCCAAGAATAGAATTTCAATGCTGAATGGGGTACCACTCATGTAGTTCCCATACCCGAGACTTTAAGGGGATGGTCAGAGGACCCAGAAAAGCTCAAGTTCAAGAAGGATCAGGAATATAAAATGGAGGGCCTCAAGAGAGTCTACAAGTTGGTGGCGGCAATGCTATGGAGGATGTATGGCTGAAAATATGCCACCACTTTCAATGGTACTTTGGCTTCTCTCATGTACACTGCCACTACATACGGCACCCACTTCAACTGGGCCAACCTAATAGCAATAGTCCTTAGGTTGAACATATCATCGGCACAAGCACCTAATGAAGGGTGTTCATCTGAATATTATATGGCCTCCTACCTGTTCGACACGGTATGCGCAAGATGTCAATTTACTGGATGGCCTAATAACTAGGATGTAGAGCATGGCAGGTTGATCCATAAAGAGTTAAAGGTGTTCTGGGCCTCCAAGTACAAACAAGATATGGAATCGATCTCGTACAATTTCATTCCTGCACTCTACAAGAAACTGTTCGGCATGGATTCCCCGTGCATGTCCAGGAGAGCCATGCAAACAATAACCTCAGTGGCCAGCTGGTTTCCCATCACACACAGTACTTTCATCAGGGTTTTCGGGTCATTCAAGGCACCTCACGCACTTCCCTAGTTTTTCACTGATAGCCTACTCTTGCAAGAAGTGTGCTACCAGATGACGGGTGGGTTTTCTAAGGTCCTCACCAAGGGAAAGAAAAAGCCATGGCCTACTCTCCCACTTAATATCAATACCTATAAAGATAGGGATTTCAAGGAATTAGAAGGAGAGGCTAAAGAAACCCAGGGCTTTCATTTTCCACCCTTAATACACATATTATATGACCTATAAAGGATCGTTCCCACACATTACAAACGGGCCAAATTCAAATGGAATTACCAACACATGGAATGCCCTGTCGAAGAACAAACTAAGAACTGGTATAATAAGGATAGGGAGTTTATGCTAGAAGAGTCAACTAATCAAGAAGAGCAGGGTGATCAAACCATGGAAAAAAGGGGTGACACGCTAGGAGGAGCCTCATCTTTCAAATCCAAAAATCCAAGGACAAATACAGGTAGTAGCCTCTCCAAACTTCAGTAGGAAAAACAAGACATAGAGGCTAAGGCACAGCAAGAGGCTGAGAAGAAGGCAAAAGAGGAAGAGGCCAAAAGGTCCCAAGACACCCTAGCACATAAAAAAGAAGAAGACAAACAAAAGAAGCAAGCTAAGAAGCAGGCAGAAGAAGCCCAAAGGAAAAAAGAAGAAGAGGAACATAGCAGGAAAGAAGAGGAAGAGCGAAAATAGGTTGAGTGCCAGCTAAAAGAGAAGCAGGACAAGGCAGAGGCTAAAGAGAGAAGGAAGAAATAAGAAAGTCAGAAGTCACGGGAAAATTCCTCCAAGGAAGTAGGGGGAAGAAAAACACCACCCCTAGAGACAGGGAAACATACATAGCTGCCACACATTAATGTACCTCAAACAACCCCTATGAAAAGTGCACATTTTCCTCTCTCAGACCTTGGCACCCCGGAGGAGTAGGAAGATGAGTTCTTTGATCTAACAAGGCTTACCTACGACCAGTTCACACACAAGATCAGGCAAGAGAAAAGGAAATGCCTCGCATGGAACCCGACCACACCTCTCACAGTCAAAACAGAGAAGGACATAGTCTTGGACACTAGGACTAACCCTATTATGATCACATCAGCAGGGACCGCCTTTGTAGCAGCCACATAAGAGAATGTTAGCATAATTATTAGAGATATTCTGTCTCTGCAAAATAGGCTACAGGCTTCTTAGCAGAAGGTAGCTCAGTCAGAACAAGATAAGAAGGTGCTAGAGGAAGAAATCCAAAAGTTTCGTCTCACAACCACCCATACCAGCGAAGTGCCACTTACCATTTAGAGGGAGCTGGCCACTCTGTAAGCCACCATGAAGCAAGTGTATGAGGATATTTTTACAATAAATCATACATTCACACCACTACTAAAAGCACAAGCAGAAACCAAGAGGAGAATGGCACAACTGAAGGAAGGCTCCACTGCCTTGGACAACATGCTAAAATGGTCAAACATGTATCCACAGGCCCCTGACACCCTGCCTAGAAAGGATTGGATTTTCACACAGAAAGACAAATTTTAGATCCGAATGAAGGTATAATCCAAAGCTAAATTGGTCAAGGATCTAGAGAAAGTGATGTCCACATATGAACATCTGATTAGTGGCATTCAATGGATGAAATAAACCACATTCCTTCTCTGGGTACATTAGACCAGGAAAAAACAAGGGAAGAGGTTTCCCGAGACATTCAAGCATTCATACAACCCATGAAGCAAGAAGCTGCTTCCCAAGATCTTCCGGCATCATAGGAAAGTCTTGTTCAGTTCATCGTTACACCAGTCCGGATCTATACCAAGCTGGCTTCTCTATCCAATTAAATCACGGCAAAGAGACGTACCTTGGTCCTGGATGCTCTTGAATGCCTTCATATATTAAAATAATATACTCCCCCGGTCACTCCAATTGATGTAGATTATCAAGCATGGAAAAATTACCTCAAAGAACAATAACAGATAGATGTTATGAATCTCACAATTACCCAATTGCTTCCTTAGCCAAGGAAATGGCACAGGTCGCAGGTTGCAACAGGCAGGGGGTCACAGGTCACATTCAGAGCTGGGTCGCAAGTCGCAAATGCCTCTCAGGTCGTAGAGCATGTCAATAGTCAGGAATGTGAAGAGTTTGGGACACCCAAGGGTCAATTTTGTTCTATAATACTCCCTCCGGGGACTTGTAATGGACCTTTTTTTGGACTCCAAAAGGAGTAGAGTGAATTATATAGCATCGAATGCATATTTCTAAGAATTAATACAAACAAGTGTTATGATTACAATATTGGATCATATGAGGGCTTGTGTGTTAACATTATGAATATTTTGTCTCATGTACTGGCTATATTTTATGATTAATTGATCTTCATTTTCCTCTTATGTCATTTATACGTTTAACTGACTTGATGTGTTAATGGTATGTGGATATTTAATTAAGAGATGTTGACAACTTAGTTATTAACATTATCTTATATTTTGAAAAATTCTTAAGGAATCGAAGGGTCTTTTGACCATAGAGAAATATTTCTTTTGTGGTTCGAATAGCTCCTACAAGCATGACCCTAATGATGTGCTGCTAACAGCATTTCCTTCGTCTGCATGCTTTAATTCACTTCGCTATTTGTAATGTTTTATGGTCATTGAGACTCATCAACCATTTATCTTGTATTGTTCAAGTAACTTTGTGTTCATAGGTCTGTACGGCTTGTTCTTCGTCCAAGAAAAGGAATCTTCAGTGGTATCCGGAACCACACCCCGGACGGGATCCCTATCACAAACGGTTTAGAGTCTAATTGGGACTTTATACCAGGGAGATCCCCTAATTTTGGTTGGACATTTCTTCCTATGAAAATATTTGGTGCTAGAAGAAGGGCCTGATGGCAGGCTCCCAGCACACATGTAACATCTTGTTGCAAACCCCACAATGGGATATCATGTATGAAAATACCGGTCCTCTGCCCCTTGAAAATTCCCTGGAGGATGAACCCCCTTATCCCGAAATCACCTCGGACCAGCTGAGGGCCCTACACCCAATCACCCATCATCTCATCAGAGGCTTGCAAAATGTCTTGGCCACTAGGTCCCTAGCCAACCCTCGAACTCCCGCAGCTAATCAGACTCGCGAGGGAGCCCTAGTCAATTCCATACGTCAGCTGATAGGACTGATGCTCGAAGAATATGCATATGTCGTTGAGCATAATTCGGTAGAGCCCCTTGACAATCCTTGAGGGATTGAAGGAGGCAGTCCAGAAATGACTAAAACCCAACTTGACACCGGCTCGCAACCCGACCAACCTTTGAATGATAACACTCAAGTAAATAAATAGCCTGGAGGAGTAACTAGGAGGGGCTGGGGAAATAGGGGCCAGGTAGACAGAGGCAATGGACAATGTTGAAATATTGGCTACCACCACCACAACCAAAACCAAAATAGGTTCCCCTTCCTTTATAACCGGAGGAATATTAGAAATGTAGGAAACTTCGGAGGAAATCAAGACATGCATTCTCACCATGAGGGCAAACCCTCCGGGTCTGGCATGGGAAGTGATTCCGAGAATGAAATGGGACATATCTACATACTGTGCCACCAACAGGCTAGGAATGTGCAGCCGCTGGCTTGGATGGCACAATCTTCCCTAGGCCTCCACGGTCCCCTCCATGACATGCCTCGACACCCTGAGAAGCACCTCCCTAAGTTTGATCCCGAGAAGGGTACGTTAGCTAAAGATCACATAAGCCACTTCTACTAGGCCTTACAAATGATGGGAGTGTAGTCTGATGATGTAGCATGCCAGCTCTTTTCTCAATGTGGAAGAAATTGGCAAAGATAATTTCTGATCCTTCCATCAAGCCTCCCACTCATAGAAAACTTTTCCCTAGTGGATCAACACCATGACCATTGTGGTAAATCAACTCTTAGAAGATCAGACCATAGGGGGATTTAGAAGAGGAGGCTATTTTAGATAACGAAGAAATCTCTCCCCTCGATGAGGATATAGGATCCACTGTCCCCGCCTTCGAGGTAGTCCACAGGGAAAGAACCCCTCCTACAATTGAAATAAACTTGGCCAACGACCCTTAGTCCAAACCCCCTCAGAATTATATCTTGAGGAGCAAAGGCCCAGTCCCGGAGCAGTCCTTCGAGGAAAAGAGAAAATCTTTCTTAATGAAAATTCTTCCACCAAACAAATAAAGCCAAACTGCAACTCCTGAAAAATATAGCCCAACCTTTGCCTGAGTAAACCCAAATGCTAGATCATCGTCAATTTCCCCGAAGGCCTCTGCTGAACCTATCTCATGCCTAGATTATGGGTATAACATTATCGAAGATATGAAGAAGACGTGGGCCAACATTTCCCTCTATGAACTCGCTCGCATTGCTAATCAGCGATATCATATTCTCAAAGTGTTTGCCAACCCACCAACATCCAAACCCGAGAGTACCACATATGTGTAAGCTGGTGCAAGTCCCCAGTCTATCGTGAATGCCATTAATGCAAACTCCAGGGGATCCACAACCCCTTTCCTCCTACCTTTCGATATCTTCAACTTCAATGTTCATAACTGCCTTGTCGATTCTGGTGCATCCAAAAATGTTATGCCCTTGTTTTTATGCAAAAAGTTAAACATTCGCCCCAAGAAAACTGATGCCAAGATCATTCAGATAGATAGATCCCAAGTTCCCACCATGGGTGAGTTGAATAACGTCATCATCCACCTATCTTCTGACTCCACTGTGCATTAGTGCATAGAAATAGTGATCGTGGATATCCCCAAAGCCTATGGTCTTCTCTTGAGCCGAGATTGGTCTAGAAAGGTGCAAGGATACTTTGCCACTGACTGGTCCCACCTGTGGCTCCCATACAAGGGTAGGAATAATCAAATCTAGGTCGAAAGCGAACCTTACATGAAAAATATGGTGACTAACCTGGATGCAACCAATGAACCAGTCAATTTCGCACAAGAAGAAGACCATATCCCCAAAGCCTATGGTCTTCTCTTGTTAGAGTCGGTCTGTTCATCCCTCTGTCAGAGATCAAAATATCTTTTGTTGCATTTCATTTTTTAGGCGTATCATTCACTTCAGTCATTTTCATTCCATTAGGAGCATCGGTCTTCTAACGGAAGGGTTTTTTCACTCATACCCCCAGTGCCTTGTACCTGCTAGCTTAGGTCTGTTTATCGAAGTTCATCAAAATCAATTTTAAAGTCATTTACAGTCTTGTTGGATCTCTTGGTCAGCAAAGAGTTTTTAGGGTTTTTCAGTCATTAGGTCGAGGGTTTAGTCTTCAAAATGTTTAATAATGCCAGCAGGCACATGAGGGAGGCTTAAAATAAGTTTTCATCGCAAAATTTCATTGTTATATTGCTTGATCGTGACTTTTCTTCAAAACCCTGTTTTGAAGAAAATCGTCGTTTTGTCCTTTGTAAAAAATGCCATGTACATATTTTCAAAGTTTTTTAGTTGTCCAAATATTCAGGCATATCCCTGGTCGCCTTTGCCAAATTCAGTGCCAGTCATCCCTGCAAAAAATTGACAAAAGTTTCATCATTCAAGCCAAAAAGGTCAAAATGGAAACAAAAACAGAGTTTGTATTAGAAAGTGAAAAGTGCCAAAGTTGAAACATAAGAAAGTGGGTTTTTGCAAAACAAAAATCAAATCCATGACTATAAAAGATATTTTCACCATTCAAATGTCATTTTTATGCAAGAAGTTGTCAAAGACCTAAGGGAAAATTGTAGAGGAACGAAATCGTGAGTTAGAAGCCGAGACTGTGTATTAGAGTGTTGCGCGGCGCATTGGGAGAAGGCGCGGCGCACAAGGAGGTCGCGGCACATACAGCCGCACATCACTGTGTATCTTTCAACGAGCGCGGTGCATATAGTGAGCGCGGCGCATTGGTTGTGCGCGCGGCACACAGAGCTGCCAAGTGAAAATTTTATCACTGCTTCCAAATTTTTCAAAACGACTTCATCCCCTTTGCTCCATGTAAGTGTGACTCATCTTGTATGTGCTATTGATCAGTGTTTCATGTTGTTGGAAAGATAGGTTGTAATAGTTTGAAGGCCAAGCTTTAAACCCTATATTCATATCAAAAATTTCTCCCTTAGGGTTTGAAATTGAGTGTTTAAATTTGACTTTGGTGCCAAACACTTCCACTCTATTTCTCAAATGTGTTTCCCTCTCCCATTACTATCATATTATCATACTCATTCCCTTATTCCCTAACTTCCCAAATCATTTATTACCAAGACCCATTTATCCCTATCTCTAAACCCTACCGTCTCGCATATCATTTGCTAAAATCCCCAAACCCCATATTCCTAAACACAGTCAAGTGACTGTTATTGCATTCTAACTTCACTTGACTGAACCACATTTTTACCACTATACTATTTCCCACAGTCCACTATACCCACTTTCCCTACTTATCACAGTCCTTCCCCATTTGGCACATATTTTGGCAATTGGAGACAAATACACAAATTTTCATTTCTCATTTTTAAACAAACCAAACATACATACACATTGAAACACCATGACGGACACCGAGTCATCATATGAACAAGACAGTGATTCTGCCACAGAGCTTCATGTACCGAGAAGGCCTCGTAAAGGAGGTAAACATGTGAGAGAAGAACCCACCTCTTTAACTCAGTTGCAGGATTATCCACTTGCCATGGGATGATTCCGAGAGCAGTCATGCTATCAGTATTGTGAGAGGATTGCTCAGATTCAGCATCATCAGGAGTTAGCCCTGTTGTTTTTTTTTACATTTTCGTGATGGTCGGGTTACTCTCGTTGGTGTAAACTTCACCTTGACACCAGAAACCCTTTCTTAGGCCACAGGAATACCGAATGTAGGTGAGGAGTGGAACAAGAGACAGCAGGTGGACAGAGTACATTACGAGCCATACATCAGGCCTGGCTATGTGAGGCAGCTCAGCAGGGTATTCCCATTCTGGTTTCTGAAAGAATCTTATGCACCATTGATGAGAATCATTATCTGATACTTCAGTTGTGAGGGCCGTTTCTCACGTCTCTATCCATACCACATCAGATTATTGATGCATTTCACGACAGTGAGGATGATGAATATACCATATTTCATGTGCCAAAACATAGAGAGGATGACTACTCTTGTACAGAAGAAGACTCCCGAGCAGCAATACAACAACATTTATCATTATGCGCTCATTAAGATCATTGTGGTACATCAGCTTGGATTGCAGGGAATTGCATGGGAAGATTTCATTTCCCGTGACTTCTTCACAGCCCCTCAGCCTCCTCCAGATATTGTTCATGGTGCAGGTGAGCCTTCACATCAGTTTGAAGGTCCCGAGACAGAGCCTATCAGTGTGCTAGTGTATGTCACTTATCAGAGAGGCACGAGAGTATTATTTGCAGCAGCTCAACGAGTACTATCTCCACCCGGAGTGGAAGGGGTCTTGTTTCCGTCATCAGTAGCGCAGGTACAGGTACCGGATAGAGGAAAGAGGCCTATGCAGGAGGAGGGCCCTTTAGGAGGCCATGATACTTATTTCATATTGCTTGATGAGGATTTGAACTCTCCAAGCTCAAACCTGAGGGAGATCATTCAAGAGCAGAAAACTGAGATCGACACATTGAATGACAAGTTGTAGAGAGCTTTGTGGATCATAAAATATTTGGAGTAGTGCAACAAGAATTTGAAGGATCAGCAGACGATCATGGAGTTGCAAAACATCCATGAAAACCGACAAGCTGCCCGAAGAAGCCCATCTGAGATGACACCTATTGAGCGGGAGATTGAGGCCGATAGGGATACTTGGCCTGAGAGAGTCAACATCCATCTTGAGAAGCTTTTAGAGAAGGAGAATAAGGAGAAAAACATGCTCAGGCACATGAATAATCACTATTGGGTGCACACACATGTTTGTAAAGCAAAGATCAAGATCCTGAAAGCGAGGCTAAGGAGGGCACTGAAACGTCAAAAAAGACATGATAGGCTCCAAATCTTGGCCGAAGCTTCTTTGGCTAAGCGTAGCATTTGATCAGGGACCTACAACCCAAATTTCAAGGAATTTGGAAAAAAATTTGTCAATTTTGAATTTTTTGGTCACAAAACAGGTTTTTCTGCCCGACGCGTAGAGCCACCTTGCGCGTGCTTATGATTGGCAGCTCTTAAGAGGGAAAACTTGGTATTTCTAGATTTTTTATGAAAATTTATTCATGCTCAGGAATGGCCTAATAATTTCATCAAGTTCTGGGTTGCCTAAAGGGTCAAAAACACCCTAAAATTAGCCTTTCTGCCACCTTTTGCACCCACAGGAAGCAGTGTTGGGAGATTGAACTTTTGGAGGGGAAAATGGGCACCAAATCCAGAAATTCCACTTGAGTTGGAAAGTAGATAGGTAGGGCTTTCCAACGAGCTAGCATGAGCTCAATTTTGACTTCATTAAGGGCCTCAAAATCAGCTCCAATGTTGTGATACGCATAGAGATTCCAGGCGCAGCGCATAGAGGATTTTGGCCTATTTTTCACTCCACAGCTCAGAATTTCGCCTAGTTTTGGCCAGTTTCACTTTTTCATGTAAATTTTGATCTACCTTGATGTAATTTCATAACCATGATGTAATTTTGGCACATTTTTACTTGTTCTATAAGATTCATTCACCAAAAGGTGAAATGTGAGTGAATGGATCAGTTTCCTAGCATATAGAGGCAAGTTGTTTCATGGCCTATTTTCTAGTTCATAGTTTAGATATGGTTGAAACAGCTCCTAGAATGATGAGCTATACCCCTAGAGGCATGGGAATGGGTTATGATTGTCTATATGATGTATTTTCTCAGTCATTTTTAGGTTTGGACATTTGGGATTGCTAGCACTTCATTGTACATTTCGTCTCCGCAATTTTGGCAAAGGAATAGACTAGGGTTTGCAGCCCTCTTTGGGATCCTTGTGGCACTGTGTTTTGATGGTGTTTTCCTCTATGTATATATAATTTCACTGATGTTTATTCGTACCATTTTCATTCTTCTTTCTTCTTAAACTGAACAAAAAAGTTATAAAGGTAGAATTCATTGGTTTGCATTGCTTTGCCTTCATTTTTGTTTAGTTTTTTCATGTTTTCATCTGTTTGAGGAGGAATATTGAGACCCTCCTGCCCTCTTCAGCTCCTCACCGGTCTGATCCATCCATCCACTAAATTTAAAGCATAAAAACTATTGCCTACCTTGCCCCAATTAGAACTCTGCAAAAACTAGGCCTAAACCCCGCACCCAAAACTGCCTTTCCCTTGATCCAACAAAAAACCCCCAAAAACTAAATCAAACTACTTTATTCATATACCTAGCCTAAAATTAGCTTTTATATCAGTCATCTCAAGCCCTATTTATTACTTTTCGCTGAGATTGACCCGGAGAGAGCCCTCTCTTGTTCTGGTAGGGCTAGCTACCAGACTAAGCGTGGTTTGATGTTACCCTGAACTCTACCTTCCTTCAGCCTGAGGTAGATTTAGGCAATAACATAGTGGCGACCATAATGGGGAATTAAAATGGTTTACTTGTTGGTGTTATTTGTTTTATAAGCTACAGACGAAGCCTGAAGTTATGCCAGGTAGCTTTCGAAACGCTCTTGCTTTGCATTAGCGAAAGTAGATAAAACATGCTTCAATCAATCTCCGGTCTAGTTTGTAAACGTAACACCTAACTTGTAAATTTCCCCAGTACATGTATCAAGTTAGATATGATGGTTGATGGTGGACAACGATCAGACATAAGAAGGCTGAAAGCATTCACCTGGTGACTCCAACTCAATGTAGAGACTCCACTGGAGGACTAACTCTTTCTCTGAGAAAATGGAAGGATCTTACACAAAGTTCAAGTATCCAAAGTGGAATGGTATTCAGGATCTATTCTGATTTCTTGCAAATTACTTCTTTTATATTCTTGAATTTGTCCTGAAAGTTTTTCAGAATTTGTTTTATGATAAAGGTGATCAAAATATTCACTCGACCCATTCAAAAAGTGTAAATACTGAGTTTCCCTTTGATCCTGGCCTCCTTACTTTTCCCACATCTTATGTTGACTCTCTTCAGAGTGATGAGCCTGAAAAAAAAACTAATCCTGTAGCTCTTGTATATACTCCTAAACCTTTTATAGTCCCAGAAAGGTATAAACCTCTTTTTTTACCTTCGGTTCTCCATGCTTTCCCTAAAAATTATGACCTATATCTACCAAGATTTGACGGTGAATGTAACAATGTCAATGCTGAGCAACATGTGTAGAATATTGAGACTTTTCTAGACCTTTTTGAAGTTGATGATGGAGATTTTAGTATTAGGCTTTTTGCTCTTTCTTTGCAAAGAAAAGTCAAGAGTTGGTTCAAAACCGCACTTGATGCAAGCATCTCAAATTTCCAGCAGTTTGTCGAAGTTTTCCTCGACAGGTGGGTGATCAGACAGAACCTTCTCTTGATTATAGAAGAGTATAACCAGCTGAAAAAATTGCCAGGGGAAACAGTACAACAGTATTCTGCAAGATTTAACAAAGTATATTTTTCAATGCCAGCTGATATAAGGCCTTCTCCTAGATCTGCTCTCTTGCACTACCTGGGTGCCTTTGATCCAGATATGGAGTTTCAACTGAGAGAAAGGAATCTTGCAACACTTGTAGAGATGCAGAACAGTGCAGTAAATGTATAGGCTCATTTTCTAATCCGAAGGGCAAGGTTGAAGGAAGAATAGATGAAAAGCATAGATCCGAAGAAATCGACATCTCTAGAAGTAAAGCTTGACATGTTGGTAAGTGCAGTGGAAGAGATGATGCAGAAGACCACCACAAGGAATGAGTATAATGTTCAAGTCCATGGCTTGCTGATTGAAGAAGAGCAAGTTGCTGATCCAAAACATTTTGTTTCTTATCCCAGTTTTCATAGATCTGATAGTGATTGTTTTATAGATCATCTTGGGGAAGAGATATCTATTGATTTGACATGTATGCTTGATGATGTGTTTTATATGGATGATTTTCCTCAGCTTGATCAGTATGATGATGATTATGTTCTCCAAACAGAAGATAATATTGCAGATAAATCAACAGCTAGTTTTTGGAAGGAAGAAGTTCACTTTCAGTAGCTCGAGTACAGTGATCAACCGATGCATATCAGATATGGCAATGACGAGGAAAGTGCAGCAAATTTTGAAGTAAGTGAAGGATCTTTTCCTTTTTGTTTTGATTCATTTCAGTTTATCAGAGACAATTTCCATGCAATCAGAAATCAACTGTCGACAAGTCTTGATTTGGACCATCTTGAGGGCAATGAAAACCTTGTTCAAGACTTCTCATATCCAGATTTTCAGTCCCTGAAAGCCAGTGATTGTCAAGTTGCAGATGAAAACATGGAAGCTGGCACATATGATCAAATGATACAAAATGACTCCGTACCATTTTGTTTTGAATAATTTCAGTTTTTGAAGGGTAAGTTGCATAGTAAATCTTCAAATGAGTAGCCTGTAGGAAATCAAAAATCTCTCAGTTTTAATGTTGAGGATGAGACAGATAGCGAAATTCTTGAGCAAGTTGTTGATGAGAAATCTTCCCCTGAAACGACTGGTGAAATCATTTTGGATACAAAACCCTCCCTAGCTCCAGATTTGTAGCCACCAAACAAAATTGAAGGTCAGATTATAGATGAAGGCATGGAAGCTGAAATACATGATTTAATGATGCAAGAGGATTCTGTACCCTTTTGTTTCGAAGAATTTCAGTTTATAAGGCAGAATCTTCGTAATATCTCTAAAGAAAAAGATGAACAACCAGTAGGATGTCATACAGTTTCAATGGATACATCGCAGCAGTCTTCTCATGTTTTTGATTATCCTATTGCCCGTGTGTTGGATGATGTTTGCTATAAAAAATTTTCTCCATTGGCTAACCATGTGCCAGAAAAGAATGTTGATAATAATATTGTTCAAAATTCGCCTTCATTGTCTTGTTTAACAGATTTTTCATTACAAAGCCCATACCAAGGTTTGCAGTCATATGAGGAGATTGATAAAGGAGATTTTTGTCCTGTTTGGAATCAGCAACAAAGTTTGGTTATTCACGAAATTCAGGATCCTTTTGACAGTCTGCTATTGTCACCAAAGAAAGACAGCACAGATGTGAGGAAAATCTTGATATCTAGCTATGAAGATTACCTGGACCAGAGCAATAATGTGTTAATGGAAATCAAAAGCTATGTTTATGAAGATCCTTTCGCAGTATTCTTGAAGTCATCCAGTCAATTCATGCTTTGCAAGTTTATCAGCAGTCAACTTGGTTCCAATTTTCCATCAGAGTTGCCTTTCGATTCTTCCCTTTTCCTGCACATCAGAAATAATTTGGGAAGAAATCAAGTAGCAGCCAGGATGCTCACATGGTTGCATTGGCTATTCCATTTCACTTGATCGGGTGGTCAAAAGAACAATTAGAGTAGGTTTGATGAATAAGTTCAATTATGAGCATATTTTCCAGTTTGTCAGTTGTGTTTAAGTATCGAGTCAGTTTTTAGTTGAGTGAGAGTCAGTTTGTGTCGTCAAGTCATCAGTTTTCAGTCATGCATTTCAACTTGATTTTTTTGACTCCATTGCCCAGTGGATGAATGCACTGTCTGCTTTCCAAAGATCTATAGTTCTTGGCACCTCCAAGGAGCTACCATCCCCATTGGAGCCAATGTTAGAGTCGGTCTATTCATCCCTCCGTCAGAGATCAAAATCTTTTTTGTTGCATTTCATTTTTTAGGCATCTCATTCACTTCAGTCATTTTCATTCCATTAGGAGCATCTATCTTCTAATGGAATGGTTTTTTCACTGATACCCCTCGTGCCTTGTACCTGCAGGCTTAGGTCTATTTATCGAAGTTCATCAAATTCAAATTTTAAAGTCATTTACAGTCATGTTTGATCTCTTGGTCAACAAAGAGTTTTTAGGGTTTTTCAGTCATTAGGTCTAGGGTTTGGTCTTCAAAATGTTTAATAATGCCAGCAGGCACATGAGGGAGGCTTAAAATAAGTTTTCATCGCAAAATTTCATTGTTATATTGCTTGATCGTGACTTTTCTTCAAAACCTTGTTTTGAAGAAAATCATCATTTTTCCCTTTGTAACAAATGCGATGTACATATTTTCAAAGTTTTTTAGTTGTCGAAATCTTCAGGCATGGCCCTAGTCGCCTTTTCCAAATTCAGTGCCAGTCATCCCTACAAAAAATTGACAAAAGTTTCATCATTCAAGTCAAAAAGGTCAAAATGGAAACAAAAACAGAGTTTGTATTAGAAAGTGAAAAGTGCCAAAGTTGAAACATAAGAAAGTGGGTTTTTGCAAAACAAAAATCAAATCCATGACTATAAAAGATATTTTCACCATTCAAATGTCATTTTTATGCAAGTTGTCAAAGACCCAAGGGAAAATTGTAGAGGAACGAAATCGTGAGTTAGAAGCTGAGACTGTGTATTGGAGTGCTGTGCGGCACATTGGGAGAAGGCGCGGTGCACAAGGAGGTCGCGGTGCATACAGCCGCACATCACCGTGTATCTTTCAATGAGCACGGTGCATACAGTGAGCGTGACGCACTGGGTCTGCGCACGGCGCACAGAGCTGCCAAGTGAAAATTTTATCACTGCTTCCAAATTTTTCAAAACGACTTCATCCCCTTTGCTCCATGTAAGTGCGACTCATCTTGTATGTGCTATTGATCAGTGTTTCATGTTGTTGGAAAGATCGGTTGTAAGAGTTTGAAGGCCAAGCTTTAAACCCTATATTCATATCAAAAATTTCTCCCTTAGGGTTTGAAATTGAGTGTTTAAATTTGACTTTGGTGCCAAACACTTCCACTCTATTTCTCACATGTGTTTCCCTCTCCCATTACTGTCATGTTATCATACTCAATCCCTTATTCCCTAACTTCCCAAATCAGTTATTACGAAGACCCATTTATCCATATCTCTAAACCTTACCGTCTCCCATATCATTTGCTAAAATCCCCAAACCCCGTATTCCTAAACACAGTCAAGTGACTATTATTACATTCTAACTTCACTTGACTAAACCACATTTTTACCACTGTACTATTTCCCACAGTCCACTATGCCCACTATCCCTACTTATCACAGTCCTTCCCCATTTGGCACATATTTTGGCAATTGTAGACAAAGACACAAATTTTCATTTCTCATTTTTAAACAAACCAAACATACATACACATTGAAACACCATGACAGACACCGAGTCATCATATGAACAAGACAGTGATTCTACCACAGAGCTTCATGTACGGAGAAGGCCTCGTAAAGGAGGTAAACATGTGAGAGAAGAACCCACCTCTTTAACTCAGTTGCAGGCATGCCCACTTTCCATGGCATGCTTCCGAGAGCAGTCATGCTATCAGTATTGTGAGAGGATAAGGTTTTACTCTCACTGGTGTAAACTTCACCTTGACACCAGAAACCATTTCTCAAGCCACAGGAATACCGAATGTAGGTGAGGAGTGGAACAAGAGACAACAGGTGGAAAAAGTGCATTACGAGCCATACATCAGGCTGGGCTATGTGAGGCAGCTCAGCAGGGTATTCCCATTCCGGTTTCTGAAAGAATCTTATGCACCATTGATGAGACTCATTATCTGATACTTCAGTTGTGAGGGTCGTTTCTCACGTCTCTATGCATACCACATCATATTATTGATGCATTTCATGAGAGTGAGGATGATGAACATACCATATTTCATGTGCTGAAACATAGAGAGGATGACTGCTCTTGTGCAGAAGAAGACTCCCGAGCAGCAGTACAACAACATTTATCATTATGTGCTCATTAAGATCATTGTGGTACATCAGCTTGGATTGCAGGGCATTGCATGGGAAGATTTCATTTCCCGTGACTTCTTCACAGCCCCCCAGCCTCCTCCAGAGATTTTTCATGGTGTGGGTGAGCCTTCACATTAGTTTGAAGGTCCCGAGACAGAGCCTATCAGTGTGCCAGTGTATGTCACTTATCAGAGAGGCACAAGAGTATTATTTGCAGCAGCCCGACGAGTACTATCTCCACCCAGGGTGGAAGGGGTCTTGTTGCCATAATCAGCAGCACAGGTACAGGTACTGGATAGAGGAAAGAGGCCTATGTAGGAGGAGGGCCCTTCAGGAGGCCATGATACTGATTTCATATTGCTTGATGAGGATTTGAGCTCTTCAAGCTCAAAATTGAGGGAGATCATTCAGGAGCAGAAAACTGAGATCGACACATTGAATGACAAGTTGTAGAGAGCTAAATGGATCATAAACTATCTGGAGCAGCGCAACAAGAATTTGGAGGATCAGCAAACGATCATGGGTTTGCAAAACATCCGTGAAAACCGACAAGCTACCCGAAGAAGCCCATCCGAGATGACACCTATTGAGCATGAGATTGAGGCCAATAGGGAGACTTGGCTTGAGAGAGTCAACATCCATCTCGAGAAGTTGTTAGAGAAAGTGAATAAGGAGAAAAACATGCTCAGGAACATGAAGAATCACTTTTAGGAATGCACACATGTTTGTAAAGCAAAGATCAAGATCCTGAAAGCGAGGCTAAGGAGGGAACTGAAACGTCGAAAAAGACATGATAGGCTCCAAATATTGGCTGAAGCTTCTTTGGCTGAGCATATAATTTTATCAGGGACCTACAGCCCAAATTTCAAGGAATTTGGAAAAAAATTTGTCAATTTTGAATTTTTTGGTCACAAAACAGGTTTTTCTACCCGACGCGTAGCGCCACCTTGCGCGTGCTTATGATTGGCAGCTCTTCAGAGGGAAAACTTGGTATTTCTAGTTTCTTTATGAAAATTTATGCATGCTCAGGAATGGCCGAATAATTTCATCAAGTTCTGGGTTGCCTAAAGGGTCAAAAACACCCTAAAATTAGCCTTTTTGCCACCTTTTGCACCCACAGGAAGCAGTGTTGGGATATTGAACGTTTGGAGGGGAAAATTGGCACCAAATCTAGAAATTCCACTTGGGTTAGAAATTAGACAGGTAGGTATTTCCAACGAGCTATCATGAGCTCAATTTGGATTTCAGGAATGGCCTCAAAATCAGGTCCAACGTTGTTCTATGCATACAGATTCCAGGCGCGGCGTATAGAGGTTTTTGGCCTACTTTCACTCCACAGCTCAGAATTTCGCCTATTTTTTGCCAGTTTCACTTTTTCATGTAAATTTTGATCTACCTTGATGTAATTTCATAACCATGATGTAATTTTGGCACATTTTTACTTGTTCTAGAAGATTCATTCACCAAAAGGTGAAATGTGAGTGAATGGATCAGTTTCCTAGCATATAGAGGCAAGTTGTTTCATGGCCTATTTTCTAGTTACTAGTTTAGATATGGTTGAAACAGCTCCTAGAATGATGAGCTCGACCCCTAGAGGCATGGGAATGGGTTAGGCTTGTCTATATGATGTATTTTCTCAGTCATTTTCAGGGTTGGACATTTGGGATTGCTAGCACTTCATTGTACATTTCGTCTCTGCAATTTTGGCAAAGGAATAGACCAGGGTTTGCAGCCCTCTTTGGGATCCTTGTGGCTCTTTTTTTTTATGGTTTTTTCCTCTATGTATTTGTAAGTTCACTGATGTTTATGTGTACCATTTTCATTCTTCTCTCTTCTTAAACTGAGAAAACAAGTTATAAAGGTAGAATTCATTGGTTTGCATTGCTCTGCCTTCATTTTTGTTTAGTTTTTTCATGTTTTCATCTGTTTGAGGAGGACTCTTGAGACCCTCTTGCCCTCGTCAGCTCCTCACCTATCTGATCCATCCATCCAATAAGTTTAAAGCATCAAAACTATTTCCTACCTTGCCCCAATTAGAACTCTGCAAAAACTAGGCCTAAACCCCGCACCCAAAACTGCCTTTCCCTTGATCCAACAAAAAACCCCCAAAAACTAAATCAAACTCCTTTTTTCATATACCTAGCCTAAAATTAGCTTTTATTCCAGTCATCTCAAGCCCTATTGATTACTTTTGGCTGAGATTGAACCGGAGAGAGCCCTCTCATGTTCTGGTAGGGCTAGCTACCAGACTGAGCGTGGTTTGATGTTACCCTGAACTCTGCCTTCCTTCAGCCTGAGGTAGATTTAGGAAATAACAGATAGATCCCAAGTTCCCACCATGGGTGAGTTGAATAACATCATCATCCACCTATCTTCTGACTCCATGGTGCATTAGTGCATAGACATAGTGATCGTGGATATCCCCAAAGCCTATGGTCTTCTCTTGAGCCGAGATTGGTCTAGAAAGGTGCAAGGACACTTTGCCACTGACTGGTCCCACCTGTGGCTCCCATACAAAGGTAGGAACAATCAAATCTGGGTCGAAAGCGAACCTTACATGAAACATACGGTGACTGACCTGGATGCAACCAATGAACCAGTCAATTTCGCACAAGAAGAACTCAGCATGTGTTTCTTAGAATCCATTTTCGGGTGCTATCGAACCCCCAGTCTCTAGTCACCCCAGACGTCCAGTCAAAACTTTTGTCAGCCACTGATGAACACTCTGCCTCAACAAAATAACCGCTAGAATCTGTCGCCCTGAGTACGTCTCCTGCTTGCTCGTATAGCCTTTTGAAATTAGAAGATGAGATTTGGACCTTATACTACGATGGTTACAAAACCCATGATGGGGCCAGCACAGGCTGTATTTTGTTAGACGCTCAAGTGAACAAGTTTCAAATCTCTTGTCTCCTAGAGTTCTAGTGCACCTATAATACAGCCGAGTATGAAGCATTGATCCTCAGGCTCAAGAAATCCATAGATCTCAAAGTTAGTTGTTTAAAGGTAATTGGAGACTCTGCGATTATCACCCGTCAGGTACGTAACACCATCCATTTCTTATCTCTACATTTGGAAGGTTACCAGCAAGAGGTATGGTGTTTTATTTCTACTTTTGACACTTTCGGTATTAAATTCGTACCTAAAATGCACAATGAAATGACTGATACACTTGCCAATGTTGCTGCTAGGTTTACCCCACTAAGAGATGGATTTTCTATTGAAATTGTTTACAAGCCATCTGTGCTAGACAATATCACTAATCTATGCGTTTTTAATGATGATTAGAAGGTACTGGATTTCATGCTCAATATGGACGTATTCAAGGATGTATTTATCGAAGAAGAGGATCATGATCAGGCATTGTAAAGGGAACAAGAGGATCATAAGGAAAATCCCATACCCAAAGAGATCGTGTCTCTTGAAATGTTTTTTGATTTACAGAACTGTTTCCGTGGACCTCGCAACACGAAGGTGTAGAGTTCCACTTTAGTGCACCTATTAGTTATCTGTAATTTATTAGCAAGATTGGCAGAGTCCAATTACAGAAACAACATCATTTCAACCACTTTGGGATTCTAGGATCTAGCCCTCCTGAATCCGGAGAGGGATCTCTCCAATATGTACAAAGATGGATTTGTCTTTGAAGTTTGGGGTTATGATATTAGGCTAGTTATGACGGCCAAGGGTTTGTTTTGTTTTTTGGATGGCTGAGCATGATTACTGTTCAAGGTGGAAAGTCCTGAGTGCAAAACGTTTCAAAGGTGAGAAGTTGTAGGTAATCAGAATAAGCTTCGGTTAAAAAGGTAGACAATTACATGTTTTAGTCCATTGGGCTATGGAGTCATAATAGGGTTTAATTGGAACAACAAGAGGCAAGAGTGGTTTAATTTAAAGATTTGATTTATGGAATGGAATGATACAATAAGAAGGAGAAATAAACAAATGCAGAAAAAAGAGCAACCCAGGATCTGATAAGTGTTTTTAAACTAGTTAGCCTTCAACATGGACTCAAGAAAAACATAAAAGTAAACTAGGATCTGGTAAGTAATTTGAAACTAGCCAGCCTTTGATTCACTTTCAATAGAAAACATCTCAAAACAAAGGGAAACTGGAAGGCAACTTTTGGATTAGAAACTAGCGGGCCAGGCTCACCACAACTCCTCTCCTAGCTCTTCTTTACTTGGTTACTTTCAAGACAAATACAAAGATAATAACAGAATGGCCTAAGATCTTGTAAGTACTTTTAAACTAGCCAGCTTTTGACACATTCAAAGGGAAACAATCAGATAGTCTGTGGGATCATACTGGGACCAGGGCTCACCATATCTTCCTCATTTCATCTTCACTAAACATATACTGAAAATAACAACTAAGAATAACATTCAACTAAGACGATAAGACGAGGGAATGCCAACATTCCTATGCTTAAACTGAATTAAATCATTCCTAAATAACACAGATGGAAGAAAACATTCATATAAAGAGTTTCAGTCAGAGAAGGTTACTGATGTACAATAGGTCCTAACTCTACACATGTTGTTCTTTATAAGAGAATATGAAACACAGATGAAAACAGAAACAAAAATAACAAGTTACAATTAGAGAAACATCACCGTCAACATAGACCAGGATCCCATAAATCAGCTTGTATTGATGCTTCAAACCAGTTATAGCTTTAAGTCCAGTGCTTTAGGTTAGCAACCATCTACACATCTCAGCCTAACCTATCTATCACCAGCAGAGCTCCAAGAGCTAGTGAATACTATGTACAATCAGAAGTTTTTTTCTCAAATGTATATCAAAGTTCTACAACCAACCCCTCACTCATCTTCTGCTGTAGTATATATAGAAGAATGAGGATGTGAGATCTGATAAAAGATCTCAATTAAAATTAATACAGATTTAATGTCTTCTTGGCCCTTGGGAGGCTCAATGAATAAACTGTACAGGTGTTTCACTGTATTAATTGATTTACACTTATGAATTAAGCTCGGTGGGAGCTTTGTTGACCTTTGAGGCTCTGTGTGACGCTAGGGTTACCCTGCAGATGCATTTTTCATTAAGTTTTATTGTAGAAGTAACCTTTCCAGCTGTGCTGAGGCGAAATCTGATATTCTTCAATAACTTCGGCCCCTGATTGAGTACTTTGAGGAACAGGTGGCTCTGTGGTAGCTGGGAGAAATTGATTAACCTCATATGTGGCGGTGGATGTTTCCTGTTTGATAATCCTTCGTGCTTTCTTCTTTAACTGTGTTTTAAATCGGGGGTTAAGCTCTTGATAACAGTCTTAGCTATAATCCCAGTAAAACTGTCTTTATTCCTCTGTTATGGTTAATTCTGGTCTTCGTTTTTGATACTCTTTATCTGTGCCCAATTTATTGTGTTCTTTGTTGCGATGCAGGGTTGCGCAGGGTTCATAAGGCATCCGTGTCTAAGGAAACACTGAAGAAACATGCATTTCCACCCTCTGGATGATTTCCTTTGACGAATCGAAGATGGGAGGGTCGTCACCCTCTGTCTCTGAATCTTCGTTGAAAATTGTGAGAAAATGATAAGAAACCCTGCAAAATACGAAAACTATTAAAAAAATCCTACTTTTATAGGTTGACTGCAACGGAGGGCGTGCGAGGAGATCGAAGTCGTTGGATGGCATCATCCAACGGTCAGGATTGATCAAGAGTGATCGTAGAATGGGCGGAAGAAAATTAGATCAGGGCCATCGATCATGCAGAGATCGATGGTCGAGATTGAACGAAGCGGTCAGAGGAGAAGGATGAGTCTAAGCCGTCGATCGCGCAGAAATCGACGGTCGGGATGGGCAATGGAAAGTCAAATGGAGAGATCGGGCGATGAATTGTGGGCCATCAATCTGCACATCAGATCAACGGCGGAGATTGATTTTCCGTTGTATGAGGGCCCAGCTATCATGCGTGCACCTTCGTTAACCCTCGAGCAACTCTGGCAAGCGATCACTGTTGGATCAGTGGGCCCATATCGGACGGTCCACAGCGATATTGCTGGGTGTCCTTGTTTGATCATTAATGTGTGATGGACGATGGATGGATGGCGGTTCGCAAATTGTACACGGGACACGTGGCGGCAGGTGTATGGAATCGCTGGCCATCGGGGGAAAACAACCCTTTGCCCGAAGGCAGTGCGATGGATACTGCCGGTTTTTGGAAAATGGCGCATGGCTGGGGGGTCCACAGGGAGGCACGTTCCGCACCGTCTGATCTGCAGATCAGATCGACTGTCAAGATCGCTCCATAATTTTGCACGGGCGGAAAAATTAAAAATGAATTTTTCGACAGTTTAAACAAATATGAAAGGTTTTTTAATGTTTTGAAAAGAAATATTTATTTAAACCGGTTAAGTGCCCAACTAGCTCAGCGCACGGTCATGGTGCCAGGGTGTATGGGCGGAAAGGCTAGGGACTTAGCCCAAGGGGGCTTAAGCCCAATATATATAACCAAATGGGTTTTTAATGGTTTTCCTCATGATTTTCAAAGGTTTGAGGGTTCCGATAAGGCCAAGAGTGAGTCTTAAACCTTATAAAGGGGATTTTGAGGAGGGGAAAAGGTAGAAACATGAAATTGTTGAATTTTCATGGGGAACGAAGGGGTAGAAAAATAGGTTAGCTTTTAAAGAGGAGGAAGGGGGAAAATTGTGCTTACAGCAGTATTTCAAAATGGGACCAGCAGGATTTCAGAGTGCGTTCAAGATGGGAACATCAGTGAAGGTTTGGACAGAGGCATGAGGCCTTCAAAAAGTCTTCAAGAGCCAATAGTTTTTAGTGAGAAAAAATTGTTCCTTGAAGGCTCAAAAATATATTTAGCCACCTTTTGGGATAATCAAATTTTACATGTGGCTAACAGTGGCTCCACTTGGGGATGGTGCCTTCTTGAAGGCATCAAGAACTTTTAGACCTGCATTCTCTGGGAGGCTGATCATTTGCCTGATCCATTGATGTTCTCTGGGAGGCTGATCAGTTGCCTAATCCATTAGGCTGCTCTTCCTGTGCTGGGATGATTTTCTCTGAAAATGTATTAGCAGTCATAAAGCAATGGATCTTCATCAATACAACTTTCTACCTACCCAATCCTACAGATCTAACATTTTTTCTTCAATAGAGTGAACTTGGATTGGAAAACTCTTTTCACAACATTTTATTATTTTGAAAGCAGGAAATCTAATCTAATTCTACTCCTTATTTCTCCCTGAGCTCATATTTAATAGTTGAGTTCAGATGATTCTCTACCTAATCTACTAATCTGTTAGGATTAAAATGTCTAACAGATCTTATTCTCTAAATTCTAAAACATAAATTTAAAAACAGTCAAGTCAAGATTAAGTTGTTTGACTTGTTGTGATCTATGACATAAAGACAAGATGCACATAGACATTTATTTTGCAAAAAAATAAATCAAAAAATGGAAGGCTTAGGATCTGAATTTTGAACACATTTCCTTCCTCTTTTCTACAACTCTGTTTTGACTCTTATTGAGCTGTCTTTCCTTTTCTTCTGGTTCAGATTTTGAGCTAATTAGAACCAGATTTTTTACATCTCTTTGACTAAGAAAAATAGAACAGATTTTAGTCATTTCTCTTTGCAACCTTAGGTTCATATTTTGATCATGTTTGAACCTTTGATTTCTATCCTAAACTATCTACTGATAGGCCAAGATTAGACAGTTTGGCATATCAAATTCACTATCCTATCAGCAGAAAATTTAAAAATAATTAGTCAAGATTAAACAATTTGACTAACTAGAAGTGTGTTCTTCAGGAGTGGCATTTGAGCTTGCACACTTTCAGATTTATCTCTCTTTTTTGGTATGGAGCTATACCTTGCTTGTTTTCAAAATTTTCCCTCTTTTCTTTCTTTTCTTTGTTTTTGTATTTTTGTTTTTTACAAATTTGAATGCAATGGGGGATGAAATATTCATAATGGAAAATATAAAAAGGCTTCAAAACATAACATGGATCAAGAGAAGTAATTCTTAAGCATCTTTCCATTGATAGGACCCCCAAACAATTCTGCTCCATTCAACTCCTACAAGAAAAATGCATTGTTACCAGCAGCCGAATGAATAGAGTAAGGGCCAAGCCATAGGTTGTCAAATTTTCCATGCTTGCCCTTCTCGTCCCTTCTTGAGTCCCACTTTAAAAATTTGTCCTAAATCTTGAAATTGCTAGCCTTTTTTCTTCTGTCAAAAAGATTTTTAATTTTCTCCTGTTTCTGCAATGCTTTGTTATACACTTCCTCTCTGGTTTGCTGAATATGAATGGTCTGATTTATTCTTCTGATCATGTCATTATATTCAGTCTGCAACTCTTGAATCAACTTTATCACTGGCACACCAAGGCTGTTTGGAAAAATTGCATCAGTATCGTACACAAGCTGGAAAGGTGACATACCAATGGATTTCTTCAAAGTCAATCTGTCAGCCCAAAGTGCATGAATCAGCTTTGTGTGCCAAGAATTTTTGTTGTCCTGCAACAGTTTCTTAATTATGTTCACTAAGCTTTTGTTTGAGGATTCTAAAAGTCCATTACCTTGAGGGTAATAGACCGTGGAATGCCCCAATGTTATCTGATATCTATGAAAGAACTCAACCATCTTCTTTGATCCAAATGCTGCTGCATTGTCAGTGATGATCTTGGTAGGACAGCCAAATCTGGAGAGAATATTAGTCTCCATAAATTTTATGATAAATGAATCATTGGCCTGCCTACAGGGAATGGCTTCTATCCACTTAGTGAAATAGTTCGTGGCAGTGAGAATCCATCTGTGCTGGGTAGAAGATGGTGGATGGATTTCTCCTATAAAGTCAAGTCCCCATTGTTGAAAGGGGGCTTCAACAGTGATTGGATGTAGAGGGAGGGGTAGCAGCTTTCTTTTTCCTTCAAAAATTTGACACTTATGACAGGCTATGATCATCTGGTGTACATCATGGAAAAGGGTGGGCCAATAGAAACCAGCCCTCAAAATTTTGTTGGTTGTTGTCTTCCAGTACAAATGACCTCCACACTCTCCTTCATGGAACTGGTACTTAACCTTCTCTGCATCAAACTCAGGCAAACATTTAAGCAATAGACCACTTAGATTTTTCCAATACAGACATTTATCTATAATGCAATAGTTTACAGCTTTCAATTTTAGGAACCTTGCCTTTGTTTTTTTCAAACCAGGAGGTGTATTCAAATTAAGCAGAATATAAAGAATATCAACATACCAAGAGGAATTCATAAAATGGTTTTCAACAATGGGTGTTGATATTTCCTCTTGATCATCTAAAGCATTAATCATATGAATATCAAGAACTTCACGATTTGATTCAGCCATTAATCTAGCTAGACCTTGGCCTTTGATGAGCTTAGTGGGTTTTAACTCTAAATCATATTCAAGAATAACAGCGATCCACTTACCTCTCTTGCCATTTGGGTCCTGTGTTAAAATGTCTTTAACGACTAAATTTGGGACAAAGGCAACGATGTGTGAGTGAATGATGTATACTCTGAAGTCCTTCAATGCTTTAACCAAATAAAATGCTTGCTTCTCTGTAATGTTGTACTTCAAAGGGGCATCCCTCAATGCCTTGCTAAAGAATGTAATAGGCTACACTTGTACTTGTGGATTTTTCTGTAAAAGGACAGCAGCTATGGTATGTTCTGATGCAAACGAGAAAATATAAAAATCTCTTGAAAAATCAGGACTTATTAGAACCGGTGTTTTGGTTAATGCTTGTTTCACCAGTTCAAAGGATTGCTTTGCTTCCAAGGTCCATTTTACCCCTTGCTCCTTTTTCATCATGTTTGTGATATTCCTAAGGAGCTCAGCTAAATTAGGGATGAACCTTCTCAAAAATTTGATCTTCCCAATGAAAGATTGCAACTCCTTGATGTTTCGAGGATGAGAGATTTGCAATATGGCCTCAATCCTCTTTGGATCTATCTTTATACCCTCTTCTGAAATAATGTGTCCAAGAAGCTTACCTTCTTAGAAACCGAATAGTGTCTTCTTAGGGTTTAAATATATTCCAAACCTTCTGCACTTCTCGAAAACTTTTCTCAAATGTTCTAAGTGTTCTTCATCTATTTTTGAAAACACAGTGACATCATCAAGATAGATAATGATGAAGAAGCCCAATTATTCCAAGAAAGCTATGTCCGTGGCTCTTTGGAAGGTTGCTCCAGCATTCATTAGACCAAAGGGCATTTTTACATACATGAAAGTGCCCCATGGTGTAGTAAAGGTTGTCTTTAATTGATCAGAAAGGTAAACCAAGATCTGATTGTACCCTGAATAGCCATCCAGCAAAGAAATTCTTCTAGACCCTACCACCCTTTGCAAAATATGATCCATCTTAGGCAGAGGGTAGTTTTCCTTTAATGAAGTTTTGTTTAAGTCTCTAAAGTCTATACAAAGCCTGATTTCTCTAGTTTTCTTCCTAATAGACACCAGATTAGATACCCACTCAGAATATATAATAGGGAAAATAATACCAGCCTCATACATATTTTTAATCTCCTTCTCAACCAAAGGAAACTGAACAGGGTTTATTCTGCGCAGTTTTTGTTTGAATGGTTTTTGGTTTTCTTTAAGGGGAATTTTGTGTTGTATTATTTCAGTGTCATAGGATTTAATATCTACGTAACTCCGCGCAAAAACATCAGAAAACTCTTTAAACAACTCTATATATTTGATTTTAATGTGAGCTGGTAAAGTTTTAGACAGTTTAATCATTTTTGGTTTTTTCTCACTGCCTAAATTGCACTCCTCCACTTTAGTCTCCACAGGTTCCAGTTTTGGATTTTGGGCCACATCATCAAAATCAAACAACTCTTCTAAAGGTGCCAGAATTCTAGGCAAACTTTCATCTTTAGTGTGCAGAGTTTCCAACTCCTTTGTTTCATTTGTAAGTTTTCTAGACAATAGGTTAATATTGACAGGCTCAGGAGACGGTCCTTCTTCACCAAGAAATTTTTCTTCATTGCAGTCTGTTTCATAGTCTGAGTCCGAACTATTGAGTTCGAATTCATTTCTGAATTGCATGAAGTCTTATATTTGTTTGTCATTTTCAAACACCTACCAATGCTTCTTATTATCAGGCAATGCTGGTCTAAACTTTATCTTAGTTGTACAGTCTTTGGTTTCAAATGGCGCTAAGCATGTCCTAGCTACAAAGGCTAAATTGTGGGCTGCAATGTTTCTCTTCCTTGGGACAAAAATTACTTTGGACTCCTCGAATGTTTTTAAAAGGTCCATGACATCATTCCGGTAGGCTCTAAGTCTGGGATGATTTGCGTTATACTCCCCATTTACTTGCCTAATGATCAATTCAGAATCCCCAAATACATTGATTCTTTTGGCTCCTAACTTTTTCAAGAGATGTAATCCTAAGAGAAGGGACTCATATTCTGCTATGTTTTTGGAACACTGAAAGTTTAATTTGCATGAAATGCACTCAGTGTGGTTTTTTTCAGTGTTAGTAATCCAGACACCTGCACCAGTGTTGGTTTTGGTGCATGAACCATCAAAATACATACTCCAGAGAGGACTTTTCTCGGTTTTATTTTGGTTAGAGTCCTCTTCAACTGTCGTGCTCAAAGGTTGTTGTGGAATCTCAGCATAGAGTTGAATTTGTTCTGATTCCCCTAGATTTTTATTTATTTTAGGGATACATTCTTGGCTCTCAATGTTTAGCAACAAATGACACATGACTTGTAGTTCAAGACCCGTATTTGGTTTGTTTTTCTTTAAAGGTTCAGCAAACAGCTTTGACAGTTCATTGGTATTTACCTCCTCCTCTCTATCGGCCATTAATTTTGTTAAAGTGACTTGTTCACTAAGTGTTTCATCATTAAACATGATAAAAGAATCGAGTCCTATATTGACAGAATAGATAGGAGAGTTTTGTGGTCTATCTTGGCTTGTGACTGTGTACTACATATGGGACTCGCTGTAAAGTCTTCTAGTTTGATTGAAAACAGGGATAGTCGCATAGGTCATGTCCATTTGCATAGTCCCTTGTAACTTAGCCCCCCAATACCTTGAGAGTAACATTCCATACTTTGGGGGCACATCAGCCACAAAAATATCCATGACTAAGCATTTGGCTAGAATTTGGGCTAAGTTAACACAGAGGTCCTTGATCAATCCTAAACATTTTACTATGCTGGAATCAAAAGAGTAAAGGTCTTTATAAGGTCTGGTGATTTCTAGACCTAGGATCTCCATTACAGCTTTAGGCATTAGATTATGAGAATCCTCTGAGTCATGAATAGCGTTGTGAAAAATCTTATCATGAACGTTAAAATTTACATAAAAGGGAGGAACAGGTCCTTCTTGATATTTTCCTTCAATCTTTGGACCAAAAATAAGCTCTGGTTGGTCATCGTTAAGATTGATTTTTTCATTGTTGTCTTTTAAATTTAAAGCCTTCAAAATTTGGGTCCTATATACATGTTGGGCAGCTAACACGGTGAGAGGAACAGAAATTTTGATCTTTCAGATTTCCTGCTCGAGGCTGAAAGGAATTTGACTCTTTACAGTGATGGTTTTAGCCTTATTAGTTGTCACTCTATCAGCAATGTCAGCTTGCTGATTTTTTTTATTTGCATTTGATAAAATTGTTTTAACAGGAGTACTAGCTAATGTGTTAGTACTACTAATGTCTGCACTCTATTTTTCATTGTCTTGAGTGCTTTCTCCTTTACCTTTATCAGAATTTTCAGCCACTATTTTATCCTTTTGTTTGACCACTTTAGGCTTGGTTGCAGTGCTGTTTTGTGAGGATTTTTCAGAGGTTTTGTTGTTGGGGGTTTGTTGACTAGATTTACTTCTGAGGTCATATTCTCTTTGAGGTTCGGTGATGGAATTTTCCATGTCTTGACAAAAAAATTCATTACCATCTCTTTTGTCATCATAAGGTGTATAAAGACCTTGTTTTATATCATAATGAACCTCAAGGTCATCATCATCTACCTCGAACAGGTTGATACCATCTTCCTCTGTTATTTGATTTGCTTCCTCAACCTCACTCACATAATTTTTATGAAAGGGAGGAGTGACCTGTTGATCATCTTCCCTATGCTTGTTTGTAGGTTGGTTCCTTCTAACATTCGGATTCTAGTTTTGGTTTCTGTTTTGAGGAGAATTTTGGTTTTGGCTTGCTTGTGCTCTCTTGATTATGCTCATCTCTTTCATCATTTCTTCCATCATTCTTTCCATATTTGAGCTTGAAGTAGATGGTGTGGATTCCTCTCTAAAAGATACTCTCTTATCATCTTTCATCCTTGCTCTTTTCTCCATCAGGTTGACTTCTACAGAAAGAGCACCCCTTTGCACATCTTCAAGAGTTGCAAAGTCTCTCTCTCTTAGGTGATAGGTCATGTCAAAATCAAACCCTTCCGGAAACTTGTTTAAGCCTTGTGGAGATTTTAGCTCTGGGGAAAGTGCATGATACACACTATTTAATCTAGTGCAATAAGCTTGGACACTTTCCCGAGGGTTTCTATGAAGGTTCTTGTAATCAGAAAGGAATTGGAGATGATTCTTTTTAACTTCCCATTTGTTTAAGAATGTTTGATGGAAGCCTCGGAGATCATTGATACTATGGGGGGCTAAGATTTTAAACCATTTTCTTACTTCTCCCCCAAGGCTTTGAGCAAATAATCTAAGTTTGACAGAATCATCATCAATTTCATTTCTACCAAAATAATCATCCATCTTATCGACATGTTGTGATGCAGTTGTAGTATTTTTAGCATCATATAATGGAATTTTGGACTGATAGTCCTGTGGAAGGTTGACTAATGGTGCAGGAAGGACTAAGGGAGCATACCATGCAGCCATGGCAGGAGGTGGAGGTGGATTCACAGGTGGATTGAAAAAAGGGAAGGTAGGTTGGAGTGGAGTGGTTGGGACAGTGGATGTGGGATGAAGGGGTGTGGATGGAACAGTAGTAGATTGCTGAGATGATCTTGGATGAGAGACACCTAGGTTGAGGAGGAAATGTAAATCAGGAGGCGTTGTTTCTCTACTACCAAGATGTTCACTAGTTTCAGGAGAAGAAAGTGAAGACTCAGAATCTAGCTGGATGATATCATCAAATGACCTAGTTCTAAATGGATTTACTAAGTCAGCTTGTGATTGTTGTAGAGCTGAAATATTTTCAGGAACTGATTTAGCTCTCAAGGGTGATCTGAAAACAGTTGACAATTTAATCTTAGGAGACTTCCTAAGGATACTTTCTGGGTTATCGACTACTTCAGGGGGATCAGGGCTAGGATAGGCTCTAGTGTGAATCTTTCTACAAGCCACTATGTCGTGTTTTTCAGACCCAAATAAATAAGATAAGTTCAACTAGGTATGACAGTCTTTGGGTGGTTAAATAATCTGTTTACCTAAATTTGAATCCCACAGTCTTCTAACGGAGTTTGAATGATATTATGATGATCAGGGTTCTTACCAGTGGAGTCTTAAGGTCTGTTCAGGATTGTGGAGTCGTCAAGTGGAATTTTTTAGCTCTTTTCAGAGGTAAAAGGTTTTATTGTCCACCACCGATGCTTTTGAAATATCCCCTCTCAAGGATATCCCGGAACACAACAAACTCTAACCAGAGATTGACTAGGAGGGCATTTGCTAGATATTTC